>JAQIXL010002039.1:0-14630 GCA_034700245.1 Poikilolaimus oxycercus | reverse complement strand
GTAAAAAACCGTAAGTAAAAACCCGTAAAATCCGTAAAACCGTAAAACCGTAAATCGTAAAACGCACACCTCTGCTTCCAAAGCTTTAAGGAAGGAGAAGAATGTGGTCCTGAGCCACGATATGGGAAACCAGCCCATTGGCTTCGCAACACCACTTGCTAATTTATAATTTTTCGAATTCAATAAAACGATGTTAATTCCTTGAGCTTGAACAGAACTTTGTGCTTGAAGCAAGGTACCATCACAAAGAAAAGATTTGTCTGTCAGTCGGAAGTGAGTCGAAAGTTTTCATCCTTAAGTTCGGACACGGTGCCATTTTAGTTCTTCGCGTTACAATCGTGAAAGGACTTGTTGAACAATCGTCGAAAAACCTCGGCAAGTGTGGCGACGTTTTGCTTTTTTTTTAAAACTCAACAACCATGAGGTCTTGAAACTAGTAGAAGTTTTGCCTGAACGAACCGTTGTAAAGAAATCGAACTACCAAGCTTTGCTGCTCAAAACGAGCTTTGTATTCTGGTCGTGGCAAAAGGATTGCGCCAAGAGCCGGTTTCCACCGTTTTCCATGCGTTCTCCATACAAGGTCTCCACCTAACAAGACCCTTTGAACAGGCCTTCGTCGAAGCTAGTAGTGAGGCCGCGCAGGTGCTTTCTGCGCAGATGGAATATAAAGGTGGCATTATATGTACCAATGTACTTCAATACAGGCTGCTCACATCTGCCGGTATGCAGAGGGTTTTGAAATCAGACTTGCCTTTGACGCATCGCTTCCCGGTGTTCCACCTTGTGAATCCAGCCCTCGAACAGTTAGTGGCTACTGTTTGCATCTATTGGCGTTAATTTAATAGCCTATTTTGAATCGTTCACACGGTGATTTGCGTGCCAGTGTCGGCTTACAATTAATGATGCATCTGCACGTACATCATTTCAAATTTCAAACGACAACATGGACAACCCTTCACGGATTGAGGCTGTTATTCAGCGGTAGGTTAGGTAAGCCAGAAAAAATCTGTCAGGTTCCAAAGCTTCTTTGTGCACTCCCGCCCTTTTGAACGCCCTTCCGGACGCCTTCAGCTCAATAAGCGTTGCTAGAGAGTAGCGCTGTGGCCATGGCGCCTTCTCATTCATTCATGGAGGTCTTTGCTAAGTAGCTCGTCTTCACGGAAGCAACTTGGACGTGGAATGGTCCAGCGGCAGCTCCCTGCCTCTTCTGCGTTGTTTTAGTGTTAGGAACGACTTTGTTCGCTTTGCTGATTTGTGATGTTTCCTTGTGGTTTATGCAGCATAGATGCACAATTATGCCTCAATCTCCAAGAGGTGCGCGAGACGCAACCAGGGCAACGCGCGGATCGTTGACTGCTCACGGACGCCTTGCTCATTAAGGTTCAGAGAAGGGTGTGAGCGCCACAGGCACACAAATGGCTGTGGAGCGGCTTCCACGGCGACAGGTGAGGCAAACAGAGCTGAGGCCGACCCTTGGATACATCCTCTTCCACGCATCGGTCTCTTGCTTCTGTTGAACGATTCGCGGCTATGCTCGATCGAATCATTGCCTTACTGCGCAAGTCGCTCCTATGGAATCTCGTCGCTGTGGCCATTGCGGTAAGTCTGGCTTTTGGACAAATCAAACTCAATGGCAGTACTTCGTCTACACCCTTCAGTGGAGCGATCAACCGCAGCCTTACTTCGCCAGCGAGGCCGCCGAGGTTTGCTGCAGTTGCTAAGCAAGGTTCCCTAGGTGAAACAAGGGCTGCTCAAGTTGAGGAAGCACAAACTCGATGAGATGTGCAACAAGAAGAATGAATGCTTTCATATAAGTGACGAGGCCGGTTATGACAATGGAGAGTGAGTCTTCAGAAAAGTTATTAGAGAATTTTGTATCTTCTACAGCTTTGTCGTCACACGAATTCTTCAACGCAGCGACGAGCCTGGCTACTACCTGACAGCAGTTGAGCTGATAACTCCACATCGTACGTGACTCCAAATACTCAGTTGTGCTAAAGCGCTTAGAAAGAAAGAGATGGATACGACAAAGTGGATGGTGAACCCGGCAGTGGTGAAAAGCTTGTACATTAAAATCATGATTGCAGCCGGGTTCTGGACCGAGGTATGTTGCCGTCCAACAACCATTTATTTGTTTCAGTCATACGGATTTGAGAACCTGTTGAGGACAAAGGAAGTGTTGATGATTGGCCTTGGAGGAGGAGTCCTGGCGAACTTCATCAATGCGCTGGAGTTCAATGTTCGTTTGTGATTTGCTCTCGTATTCGTCCTTTTAGATTCGCATCATATCGGTCGACATTGAGCCTCTGATGAGGGACATGGCTTTAAAGCACTTCGGTTACATAGAGAACGATATGTGCCAGACCGTGATCACCGATGGCATTTCGTATGTCCGCGGGTCCATCGAGAACGGTTTGAAAACTACTCGCCAATCAAACAACGATTTGCTTTAAGGAAAGAAATTCGACACGATCATGTTGGATGCTTGCTCAAGTGCAAAGGATAAAGTGATCTGCCCAGTGGCTGACTTCCTTGATGACCAAAATGTAAAACTGATGAGCATGGTTCTCGAAGACACGGGTGAGTTTGGTTTTGGGCATTCCCTGCGGTATCAGGCATTTCGGCTAGACCCGTTTCATTTACATAAGTTAATGGCAATCCTAAACCGCACTTGAACTTCCAATTGCTTCAGGATCGGTGATAGTCAATTTGCTGTCCACTCACGACCCGGAGGAAGACGAGGAACGAGTAAGTGCAACACAGAGTCGAAGAGATTCTTTCAGATCCTTGGTATCTACTCGAACCACTTCCAATCATGCTACTTGCTACGGTACGAGCCGCGTCGACAGATGCTCATCTGCTCGAAGCGTCCAAATTGGACGTGGGAGAAACAGAGGAAGCGCTTCATCAAGGCCGTTCGAATCATGGACGACCGATTCGAATTCCGAATCGGCCATGTCTTCAAAAATCTATAGTATGCCTTGTGTCTTTCTCTCGTTTCTTCGAACGGTGATCTTGTAAAGCTACTGCTACCTCCGAGCTTCCGCATATTAGATTTCTCTCGCGCAACGCGTCGATATCACACAGCGAGCGTTATCGCCGGAAAGCGCGAGCGCCTTCCCGCTGTGAGGGCTTGCCGGCATGTAACGCTTGCGGCAGCGGTCGCTGGGACCGTCCCTTTCACGCAGGCGGCGCCCGTCCGGCCGCCCGTCCCACGCCTCACCCTTCCTCCATTCTCCGGATTCTCATTTTCCTCTCTCGACGTGCTCCCGGTGATGATCGTCGACGTGTCCCAAGTTCGCCAGTTCCTTCCCTTCCTTGCCGTCATCTCCATTGGAGTAAGTGGCGTCTCCTCCAAGGTGAATCCCGCTAGTTTTACCTCAACCACTTCCTCAAGAAATCGGTCCAACCGCAAGATCAAGCGTTCGTCGACGACACGCCCGCGCCGCCGACTTATGAAGATGATCTCATGGTGAGAGTGTGCTCGGAAGTCGCACAAAGAGAAATTTGCATAGGTCATGCGTCAATTCTGGAAGATCGGACGACGAATAGTGACCGAGGAGTGTGATGGTCCCACAAACTGCTATGAAATCGCCGAGGTTCCGTCGACCGAAGAGGAGAAACCGTAGGCTTCTTTGAACGGCTTGAAAGATCTTGAACTTTGCAGGGCCTTCAACGTCATCCGCTATCTGCATGCGAAAGGCGTTCCAGGCGTTTATTTGACCGGCGTTCAGTTGATGCGGCCGCCTTTTGGTCAACTTCGTCTTGAAACCTCGTGGATCCCCATCAATTACACGGAAGTCGTCAGTGACTACATCCGAGTGATGATTGGGACACCGTATTTCACCGAGGTTGGAAACATTGGAATCACTAAAGATTGTTTTGTAGTCCCTCTCCATGGATCCGATGGTCGGCGAGCAAGAGCTTCTCATGATCGGCCTTGGCGGTGGAGTCCTTCCCAGCTACTTCCGTGAAAAGACCAAAAACGTTTGTACAATATTTCGCATTATTGGACAAGAATTCAGATACGGACAACTAACGTTGAAATTGACCCGTTCATGGTGAAGATCGCCAAGGATTGGTTCGGTTATGCTGAAAATGAAAGATGCAAGACAGTCGTCACCGATGGGATGTCGTTTGTGAGGAAGAGCATTGATGAAGGTGCGTCACATCTTTGGCCTTCAAGCCCTTGCAATTAGGCAGGAGATACCCGGCTGTGATCGTTGATGCTTGCGAGAACACACCGGAATTGAAGCGTCTGTGTCCCGTTGACGACTTTATGGACTCAGACAACGTTCGCCTCCTCAGTCATATTGTGGCGCATCGAGGTTGACTCACTTAGATCGAGACATTTTTCGTCATTTCAAGGTGTGGTCGCCGTGAATCTGCTCACGATGCATGCCAGCTATCCCGTGGAGGAAGCTGAGGTGACGTCTGTTGAAAAGAGATTTAAAACGGAAATTGCAGGCCCTCCGAGTCTACTCTTTGCACTTCAAATCGTGCTTCCTTTTAAGGTTCAATTCCGCTCGCAAGGTTCACTCTCTTTATCTCACTGATGTCACTGTGCATTAGATGCTGATCTGCACTGAGCGCCCAAACTGGACATGGGCGAAGCAGAAGGAGCGCTTCCTCAAAAACATGCAGGTCGTTGACGAGGAGTTCTCTTTCGACCTTCACTCCATGGTCACACATTATCCCCAACAAGCATAATTTGCCTCCTTTCACTTTCTGTTTGCCTGTGAATTATGGGTTGTTGTTTTTATTGTTATGGGTGATATAAATTATTGTTTTCAACTCAAAACGTCAAGTGCAAATGTGTACAACCAGTTGTGCCGTGGGATGAGATGCATACAAGTATCCGTGCAGTTTCAGAGCTCAACAGCAGTGGAAGACCGACTCATGAAGCCGATGTGTCTGGGAGAGTAGAAGGGAAGCGAGCGGCGGGGGCTCTGTTTGAGGCAGGACGGGAGACGCGATTGCATGGGCGGATGCAGCGAGGGCGGCGGCGCCAACAGCGGACTCTCGCTTCCGACGAAGGCGAGGACATGGCCGGCGGCCACGTTGGCGCATCGCGACACCGCGCCGTCCGCTTCATTACAACTCTGAACAAGCTGGCATAACAAAGAGTGCACGGCGGCTGACGTGGACAAACCTTTTGAAACTCCAAATCCCTCTTGTTGATGTCGGTGAGCGACTTGTGCACATAGCTCAACACTTTCTGAGCTGAAATCGAATTAACCTAATGCAAGGGGATTATGAGAGCGTACACATATGGATGTTGTTGTTATTGTTCGCCGAGTCGACGGTCTGCTGTATTGTGGATTCCTCGTCTGAGTCGCTGTCACCATCGTAAACGGGCGAGCGAAGGATTTGATCTCTTAGCTTCTGAAAGACGCACGTTTATACAAAGTCTGGTTTTTCTACTCGAACGACCGCACACCGACTCTCTCTCTCTTCACTTTGTACGCATAATGCTAGGCGACCCATAAGGGCTTCTTTCCTCTTGGTCGCACGCTTTAGAGTTGAGGGCAAGAATTCTCAAGCCAGCGTCGGCGCCCATCGCAATAAGTGGCAGCTCGACCGCGTGAAGCTAGAGAAAAGAAGATCTTAGGCACTAAGACCCGCTTCGTTTCGGTATGGATTTTCCCTTGCTGACACAGGTCGCCGCCTCGAATAGCACTTCTCAGCTCAAGCAGCTCACCTGGTTAACGGCCGCCGGATCGCTTGTTGGTCGAGTGCACCAGATTTTTGTGAGGCAGAAGAGAAGACCCGCGACAAGTGCCGAGAAGAATGTGAAGATGACGAGGAAGACGACGAAACCGTATATCGAATGATTGAGCGGTGATTCCATTGTGGACGTCACCTGGAACTGTTAGACAAGGGTCACTACGAAGTTGGTCTTCTATGCATGAAGAGACTGTAGAGTAGAAAAGAAAATACCTGATCATAATTGCTGGACCCGAGTTTCATGGCGCACGGCGAGTCGTCAATGATCATGCACTGGCAACAAGCTGCGACTTCACTGATTTCAAAGCCAAGCGACTAGAGGCGAAGAGCCGGATGGAAGAAGGTCGGGCCAGCGGGCAGCTCTTTTGCGTCGCTCGCAGATTTCCAATTTCCTGTGAACGTGTGTCGTTATAACCACACGGGAAGTCGGGAAATAACGTCAAACTTTCGCGAGGTCGCGAGGCCAAGACGGAGGAACACGCGCTAGTAATCCAAATTAGAAGAGGAAAGGGAGGGAGGAGGAGGCGAAGGCGACGAGACGGAGATGGAACAATTCCTCCTATCCACAGTGGGGAGGAAGTCAATGCATTAGAAGATCGAGGGCATGGCTTCTTCATGATGCCAAGGCGGCCTTAAAGCCCCCTTTCTTCGCCTCACTCGAGAGCCTCACCGCCAAGGGATTAATAGCTGCTGCTACCCTAAGCCGCGCCGAGATGTGCGAGGCCGAGTTCATCGTGTGGTTTCATGTGCTTCGTTCCAAACAGGGAAATGTCACCCGCAGCTATTAGCATTCGCTCGAGAGACAAGAAAACGTTGAACCGCGAGAGCAAATTCTAAAGGAGAAGGAAGCGGCAGAGGGCATTCATTCGCAGGGACAACGAGCAAAAAAGGAGAGGAAGTGTGGAGCGAAGAACAATACGCCCCCTCGAGAAACGAGACTCAAGCGTCTTCTCGCGCGTCTCGCGCGCACTCATCTGATGTGCTTTGGAAACGCGCCTAACAAGGCTTTTTAGCGCACCACCACTTCCCTCGCTTAGAAGCGGGCCGCCGTTGAGACATGCCGAGTGAGAGAGAAGATGGAGGCGCGAGGCGGCGATGTAAGGCAAGTAGGGCAACTCTTCTCTCCCCCACAATTACAGTGAAACCTCGAGGGGTTCGCCCTCCCACCCCTCCACTACCTCCCCTCCACCCACACGAAGTCAGCTCGACATTGCTGATTAGGGGCAATCGGAGGTGACACCATTAAGACTTGCTTCCTCTACAAGTCTCCCCACATACACGAGATGATTCTCATCGAAGCTCTCTCCAAACATAAACAGCGCTAGGAACTTCAACGGTGATTTCGAAGCCACCGTTTCTCGACTTTGCCAGACGACGCCCGACGACTAAGACAGCCACGGGCGCGACTCGAGAGATTAGTCCGTATCCGCGAAGATTTTCCACAGCGGCCCAGGGCACCGTCTTCATCGTCGTCGACTCCATTTGGCTAATTGTCGACGAGGATGGTGAGTTTTCAGTGGAGACGACTCATGTCTTCTGGATGGCGTGCCCCTTTCTGCTTCTTCTTCGTGCTTCTCTATTTTCACTTTCTCAATGATTCTTTACTCTTTCAGCCACTGTTCTTTCACGATGGCGGATGTAAAGAAGCTGTGCCAGCCAAAGGTCGCCGTGCCTATCGTCGGTGTCATTGTTCTCGTTGTTGTCGGTGCCCTCGTGGCAGTCTTCTACTTGAGGTTTGTTGCTTTTGAGATCATAGTCGAGTCCAAGAAACCCAACCATCACTGACGATTTGTTCGTCTCCATGTCCACGACGGAATCTTCCGAGCCGCTGCAAAGTGGAGAATCGCATGCGGTGTTCGAAGGAGTTGAAGCTGTGGTAGGAACGAATCACTATTGTCTTTATAACTAAAAAGAATGTGCTTCAGACTTCGTCCATGGGAGGACCGTCGGGAGTAATGGGCGGAGGGCCGGCCGGAGGGCCGCCCTCGTCAACCGCAGCCGCTACAACCGAGAGTCACAATGGAAGCACGGCTGGAGCCACAACTAAAGCAGCGGTAAGAAAATTGCAGAGGCACGACCAATATTAGGCCGATGCGACGACGGCTGCCACCACGGCGGCAGCTCCGGCCGCTGAAGCGCCCCACAACGGTAGCGACGCGTCTCCTTAGAATCCATCCGAGAAGTGAAGCAAATTCATCGCAAGATCACTCTCACTCTCCTCCTCATCACATCTCTTACAATATTTGTCGTCTTGGGACAGACTAAAGCTGTCGCCGGATTCGAGGCCTTGCTTGGGGCTCCCCAAGCACTGTCAGCACATTGAAAGCGCACCCTGTGATGCCGAGTGTACAGCTTTCCACTTGTTCTAAGCATCCCTTCCACTTTTCTCTCTTTCACTCTTTAGACGGGGTGCGCTCGTTTCACAAAAAACAGTCGCCCCAAGCCAGGCATCCTTCTCCCTCGTTACGAAGAGCAGAGGCGCCGGTGACGGTGTGTCTGTCTAATTGGACCGAGTCCCTCTCCGCTCTCCCTCGCTCGTTTTGAGGCCTCCATGAGTCCTTATCAGTACCAGCACGGCAAACATTGAGACCCGGGGAGCTATGCCCGCTGTTGATAGCCTCGGCGTCGTCGCTAATTCCACCCCAGCCTCTCCTTCTTCTCGCCCGCCGCCCCATCGAGTCTTCCTCCTTCTCTCTCACTCTCTCTTCCCCTTCATCATATACTTACAGTAACCAGCCTTTGGTCTCCATGACGCGGCTTTCGTGTCTCCATGATTACAACACCCTCTCATCTAGCTTCTTCCTTGTCTTCAAGCACACACAGAGCACGGATCTTCTCTCGCACAAGCTCAATAAAGAAATTGACCAATGCCGAAGACGTTGAAAGCAGTCAACGATGACAGAACATGAAGTGGATCGTCAGGACGTGAAAGAGAACTGAGGTGAAAGCGAGCTTCCTCCAGAGACTCAACCGCAACCAGCAAGCGACGTTCTATCACTGCCCCGCGCAACTATCAACTCACGCCGGCACCCTCTCATATTGATTAGATAAAGTTTATCTCGCTGCAGAACTTCACACTCTCTGTGGGTGTCCGACTTGCCACCTCCTTTGCGATATGGAACGGCATTTCGATAAAAGGCTTCAATACTCTCTTCACGAAGAACTCCGATCCCCGTTTGAGGGTCACGGAATCCTCAAGCCTTCGAAGGACGAAGGACGACGCTGTCTGATAAGATGGTTTCACCACTGGCGCCACTCTCCTAAACATTTCCCTCCAATTTTTTTTCATGGCCGAGGAAGCGAGCGTCATGAGGCCCATGAGGGTCACGAGCCGCTTTCTCAAGACCTTCGAGTAAGCGGCTCTTTCCCTTGTATGAGTCAGTACCAATCGAAGAATGCATTAAACAAAACGCCCGAGAATGTCTTCGAAGAGCAGCTCGACCGCAGGATCTCCAGGTTTGCCTCGATTCTCCAACTTCCTGGCGACAGTCGGCCGGATTAGTGAGCGCCTTGTTCGCACTTTACTCGAGGCGCCCCCGGGACGGTTGAGCGAGGAAAGACGAGCGTTGCTGGAGGCGTTGCTCTTTTACGGTGTGGCCGCCAATCCCTGTCCACGCTCTCTCGACGGGTGAGCAAACAGGGTTAGCGTGAGGTACGGTAGCCGGGGGCCCTCCTTGGCGTGTCAGTCGCCGCCGGTCTCACGACGGACTCTCTCCATAGCCGCGTCGCCGGCGGGCTCGACAACTTCGTCCTTGCCCTCTGTCTCGAGTACTCATATGCCTTGTCTCTTCTCGCATTTGAATGATATGCATGCCTGGGCTGATAGGTTATCGTCCCCGGCCAAACCGCAACGAGGGGGCCCAGGCTGATTTTCCAACCTGAAGCTCTCATTAAATGACTCTGATAGTGTATCTAGATCTGAATGGTGTGCGTACACTAGATTAGAAGGAGGTTAGCAGGAGAGGCATCGATAGCCTATCACCATGTTTCCTCTCTGGAACTCGCTGAGGTGTGAAGAATGATAACAACCAGAGCTTCTGTTTTCAATTTCAAAACAAGCGATAAAGTCTAAAACTTATGTACGTCGAGTTCAAGAGGTGATCCTAGCACCTTCATGGTAAGCCTGTTCTAGTCTTGTGCACCAGACAAGGGGTGATTTATATGCTTACAACAAGCTGGTCCTTATTTTCATTACCAAAAATAGTCAGGCGCCTGAGATTTCACCATCGCTCGCGAGTTTCTTTACCGTATTCGTTTTCGTTAACTCGCACTATGGAGCGTCGGTTCTTAGGCGTTGTAATGGAGAGCGGGCCGACCGCCACACTCGAGTCCTCCAACTTCTACCAGCAGGCTCAGTGGACCGAGCAGATGGGTGGCTTACAGTTGCCGACGGTCTGCGTAAGCAATGACCAGAAGGATATCAAGCTTGGTGAGTCTTTGACAGTCTTTGCTAACTCTATGCAGAATTGGTAGCCGTTGAGAAGATTGGCCAAGTGAACCGGCAGTCGGTGATCGAACAGTCAGCCGCTCAACAACAAGCCGATGTCAAGGCGCTCCAAGAGCTGTCAACCATGAACTCCGTCCCAACAAACACAGCCAGTCTAAGTGAGCTTTAGCTCTTCGAGTAATGTCAAGAATGGAATGTTGCAGGTGGAGGTAACCTCTACGCATTCGATCCGACGAGCCCTGAATTCGCTGCTAGTCAGCAATATTACTCTTACAGCACGGCATACGCTCTTCCCAATCCCACATCCACGTTTCTAGCCACTCAACCTTACCTCACTTCTCATGCCACGCAATACTTGACTGCATATCGGTAACTAGCACTCGCACCAGTCAGCATCCAGCCCGGAATACTTTAGGGAACCGAATAGCATCTATGGCATGCAAACTAACGCTTATCCTGTCACCTATCAGACTCCTGAACTAGCGGTAGTACTTCTTTTTCGCTGTCAAATCGAACACTTTCTAGAATCTTATTCCTGTTACATCCTATCCAACTGTCATTGCCCAGAAGGAGTGCGGCATGTGCGGCCAAACCATCCAAGAGGGTTACGGTCAGCGGGACGAGCGCGGCACGTACATCTGCGAAAACTGCTACGCCGCCCGACAACACCAACTTCAAGCCGAAGCGGCTGCAACAGTGGTTTGTCGTGGATTCAGCACCAAATCCTCTTAGCAACAGCAGCAAAAATGGCAAGCAGAGACGAGTACAAGCGAAGCGCCAGCTGCTAAGCCACGGAGTGGTGGATCAAAGCCCAAACCTCAGGTTTCTCGAAGCTCTCGACAATTCATTTCTAAAGCAGGCCAATCCGCAGCGAAGGACGAATCTCGTATGCGCGAACTGCCAAGGAACTAATACCACACTTTGGAGGCGAAACTCTGACGGCGAACCCGTATGCAAGTACGTTTCAATCGTTTGGCATATTCTCTTATCACGGCATAATCTCGCTGAGAGGTCATTCCTGATTTCACTCCAGCCCTATCATTAGTATTCCAATGAAGTAAACTGACAACGTTTCTGATAGAAACGATTTGCAGCGCATGCGGTCTCTACTATAAGCTTCACAATGTGCAACGACCGGCGTCGATGAAGAAGACAGACGCGCCACTTCAGACGCGGAAGCGAAAACCGAAGAACGCTGACGGCACTCCGTCGACGAGGAAGAAGAACAGTAATAACAATGCGAATTCGAGCAGCGGCTCGGATCGCAGCCATCACTCGTCCACGCACACCACGCAAACCACGTCGCTGCCGCCGACAACGTATATCTCATCGTCCTCTGGTTCGATTTAAGGCTCATGACTCACACTCTTGTAGAAGCTTTCCGAGCTCTGCCATCCCTAGACACCAACGAGACACTGTACACTACAACCGAGTACAATAACTGGAACAGCAGCTACGGCCCCGCACATATCACAGCCTCCAGTGGTACTAACAAGCATTGTTCGATGAAGTCTTATCTTACAGGAAGCTCGGCTTTTCATCCCACGGAAACGGCATACTTGATGCAAGAGGTAGTCGATTGGTTTGCGGTAGTTATTCGTATTCAGATTCGCCCTTCTGAAGAGGAAGAAGCCAGAGCTGCAGCCAAGGCTGTCGAAGAAGCCAGCGGCGAAGATGCTCCGGATCCTTGTTCTTAAAAAAGTTGAAAGCGACGAACTACTCAAGAATTCAAATGAAAACTAGCCTACAAAAACCTCAAAACAAAAAGTGCTCTTGCCTTCTAAATAGTCTCTTGCCAATGAAAGCGTTTCTTAGTGTCATTCATCTGCTGTTCTTGCTAGCCTAAGGACTTGAACTTGTTTGTAAATAGTAGACTTGGCTCTCTAATAAATTTGCTCAATCCGGTTTTCAGCATCCTTTTGTCTATGATTTGGAAGACTTTATTCGGGCATAAGACTGTGTTTATAACGTTGAAAAGACTGGAAACGCGACTTTCAAAATTCATATGATGCCGTTGAATGCACCATCACAAGCGGAAGACGATAGGACAGACGCACTCATAAGTTGCACACAGAAAACGCTTATTACGGACTTTGTATGGACGAAAAGAAGCTCACAGAAGAACAGAAGCCAAAGCACACAAAACATATTCTTGCACATCTGAATGTTGTAGAGCGAAAGCTAGTAGAAGATCTACATGAACTCTGAGTATTTAGCTAGGAATAGACATGTCAGGCAATAGCACTATGAGATGAAATGCATCAATCTGAATGAGAAGAGAGGGCAAACTGATAGAGAATGGGACAACGCTGATAGGTTTGAAGGTTCCTTGAGAAAGGCGCAAGGTAGTTTTTTGAATGATGTAAAGATCAACGTGAATGGATGTGGCACGAAGAGAATCGAGGAAGAAGAGCTGAGATCCCAGTGGGAACTAACGATTCACTGTAGAGAAAGGAGGAGGGGAAGACTGGAGACGGAGGGAGACCCGTGTTCCGGGTGAAAGAGGACGGGCGAATTCGACCGACGCGCTGAGGTGAAGGCGGTTTTTGAGAGAACACATGACAGGACGAGCAGAACCCGCTAGCGAACGGAAACAGAGGCCTACGAGAGCTGGAAGCTGAAGTCATGGCGCAACAGCATATCGAAACGCTCTTCAAGCACTTCGTATGAGCTGTAGAGAGGCAGCTTCAAGAGGTTGTAGCAGGTCATGGCCGAGGGCAGCACGTTGTCCACCAAGCCGTCGCAGTCCTTGCGAGCGACTGTCAGTGAGGGTTGGAGGCCGAGAAAGCCTCCGACGGGAAGCCGAGGAGAGCCAGTAATGAACTGGAGGAACTGACATCGCTACAAAATGGAGAAAATCTCAGGGACGCTTTGAAAGCCGAACCTTCTCCGGGGTAAACTCGTTGAGAAGACGAAGTATCCATTCCGCTTGGCTGCTGCCGCGAGGGAAGCCGTTGTCGAATTTGATGCCGGCAGCTAGAGCTTTGAGGCTCCACGCCTCGTCGTTCTCGCGTTGACCACAGAAAAGAACGTCGAACTCCTCGGCCGAGAAGATCCGAAGCAGTCTCGGATTGACGAACATCTTGAATCCGTGTAGGAAGTCTAGCATGTCGTTGCGAACGCCGAGGTGCAAGCGCCAATATGTGACCAACTGAAACAGCTCGTCTAGTTCAAATTTGCGTACCTCGGCATATTTGTACACGTCCTCGTGTGAGACGACGGTTTTGCGGCCACTTTTAATCATCTCGAAGTCGGGATTACCAGGCAATGTGTAATCCTATAAGAGTGAATGCTGATGTGGAGCACTTACGAGGCAAAGATCATCGAAACTATCCTTCGGCACACTGACAATGCTGACTAGAGACTTGAATAGCATCGGGTCGAAAGACTCCAGATCGTTGTACGAGAGGAACTCCTCCTTGCCCAAGATCCACTTATAGAACACCTTGGACAAGGGAAGATCGACAATGCGCGAATCGAGCAGTGCTTGTGCCATGACACGACCCAATGTCTGAATCTCAACAGTTAGGGCTCTCAGTGTTGTAAACCTGGAATTTCCTAGAGCGATCACGGTAGTGACGAGCGCTGACTTGATGAGGTAGAGGATAGAAGCCGTCACCCGGGATGAGATACCCGTCTTCTGTCACTGAAGCAGATTGCCTTATGCTCTCAAAAGCGTGAGCTCACCATTTTTACCCGCGGATGAGGACCAGAGCTGGAAGCGACCGTGTTGGATCTCTTTGCTGAACATGGCGAAGAACTCGGCGGTGGGTCCATTGCCCGTGCCGACTTCGCCTTCGAACTGCACTTCGATCATCGCTTGCGAGTGCGTTCGGAAGTGCACGTTCCGCCCTAGCTCGTTTACCATGCTCACTTCCACCACGTTTCTGAGGAAAATATTTGTACACGAGGATGTTTACCTCGTCTGGAAGTTCGCCTTGCGCATCGCCTTGTAAGCGCTGTCGACGATGTTGTTGCGGTGCACAACGGCTCGAGCCTTGGCCGTTCGAATCATGATTCGCCATGCGTCGTCACTCTCTGCCGGACCCACGTCGCTCATCTTGATGAGATGGAGCAGAGCTCGTTCTCGGCCGAGAGCCGTGAAGTAGTAGACATTGCGGCGAACGTGGAACGGAAGTAGAAAGGGGCTACAAGGATAAACAGTTGAATAGCAAAGAGTGCCTCACTATTCAAAGGCAAGATGATGCGCCCAGTCGTCATTTTGTTGTGTTACAACGCGCACAAAGTCCGATGTGTAGCGGTAGACTTTGGCCGTGAGCTTCGGCGAGACGAAGCACGACTTGCTGATTATGGGCTTGAAGTTGGTGGGAAGTGTCTCCGCCGATATGAAGAGCCTCCACCAGTTCTCGTTCAAAGCGTTGAGGATATGGAGAAGCCGAAGACACTTGTTCGCCACTTCATCCTTGAAGATCGCCTTGCAGGCTTCCACCGTCTC
>JAQIXL010002038.1:0-14632 GCA_034700245.1 Poikilolaimus oxycercus | reverse complement strand
TTCCAGAGAAATCGGTATTATCGGTATCGGTATTACCGGTATTGCCAAAAAATCGGTATTATACCGATTTTTCGGTATCGGTTCGATATCGGTTTCCAACCCTACTCTCCACTACGACTCTACACCAGTGGTTGAACAGGGTTGGAAAAAGGGAAGCTACCCCAGTCGCAAAATCCGGGTGGAGTCAAAGGAAGGAAAATTTCCTCAGGCTTGATAGGGGCGGAAGGCATACGGAGGGGTCGACTCGGTTCATGTTCTTATACTTTACATGAGGTTTGAAGCAATAGACAAAGCAAAGAAGGAAAACAAGACAACAACTGAGAATATGCCATGCGTCATTTTTCTTCCCCCTCCATTGAAGTGTCTCGCCTTTCGCCACCATTTGTCACGCCCTTAATATTTAGCTTCAGCAGCGGCGACTGGGTCAGTGTTGTAGCATTTTTCACGGAGAACAAAGTTGCTGAACATGCCAAAACGCGGCAAGGGCTTGTCGGGGTCGGGGCAAGGGCTTGCACCGTTTTAAGTCATTTTTACCAACATTGGGTGTTTTGAACGTCTTTTGATATGTGTTTTGCGGATTTAAGCGGTTTCGACTGGGTCAGGGATGTAGCATTTTTCACGGAGAACAACTTTGTTGAACATTGCAAAACTCTACAAGCCTTTGCCCGGGGGTGAACGAAGCTTGCCCCGTTTTCACAAATTAAAGCTTAAATTCCAAATCGGGGCAAGCTTTGTTCACCCCCGGGCACGCGGTTATCTAGGCCTAGTATGTTCAGCAAAGTTGTTCTCCGGAAAAAATGCTACGTCCCTGACCCAGTCGCAACTTGTCAAACTGGAAAATAGCGTGTGAAACGCTACCTTTGATGTCCAAAACGCCCATTTTTGACCAAATTGACCGAAAACGGTGCAAGCCCTTGCCCCAACCCCAGCAAGCCCTTGGCGGGTTTTAGTATGTTCAGCAACTTTGTTCCCCGTGAAAAATGATACAACCCTGACCCAGTCGCCGCTGCTCAATGGGCCAGAATTGTATGATAACAGCGGAGTTGAAATGTGAACAAGAGGTGAAGAAGTACGGTTCAAAGCCCAATACGATTAGTGTTCGTTTTCGAGGTTCAATAAGGCCTTTGAAAGCAATGCGGCCGTTGGTCGTCAGGCTGCATGGGATCGACCCAGCCGGAGGTCGGGAGTGCCCATGTAGCCGACCCAGTCGCCTTCCAGGGTACCCTCAAGGGTCTGACCCAGTCGCTTTTTTTGCCCGGTGCAACCTTCATTTGACCACTGTTGCATAGCACTAGGGAGACGCGCGCATGGACCCCTCTAATTTGGCCTGATAGTGAACGTTGGATGCGCGTAACACGGGCTTCTTTGCAATTGATTGATCTAAGACACCTAAAGAAATTTTCAAAATTTTGCGTACAAACCATGGAGGAGGTATCGCGGCTTCGATGTTCCGAGTGAACTTTGACGTCTCTCTATGAGGCCGCGAAGATCTTCGAAGTATGCGAGAATCTGCAATTCATCTTTTTCTTTTTTTACACTGGCGAATAGGAGGGACAAAAACAAGACGATCCCCGATGCAAAAAGGCGAAGACAGAAAATACAGTTAGCCTCTCCCCTTAATGAGTGCTCTAGACAGGCAAAATTTCACTGCCGCCCGTCTCATGGGGAGACGGGCCAGCCATGGAGACGGGTCGCTCACCACGAGGGTGGAGCCGCGCGTGACGTCCTTCCTTGAGCACTCAAGGAGATGGTTTAGAGACCAAACCCGGCGCATCTACGGGGCAGGCCACGTGTCGCTTATATAAGCAAGAGAAGCTATGCGGTTCCTGCGGCTGGTCCGGAAACCGAGGTGGGCGCCGTAAGGCCCTAGGCTCCCTCGGGGCGCGAGCCATGGGACGTCGGACCCCGGGCGTCCATGGTGAGTGCCACGCCTTGACCGCCGGTTTTTTGTCGCTTTTGGCTTCCCTTCTGTTGAGCACGCGAATTTATTTCCAGCACCAACTGATCTGCAGCAAAACCCTATCAGGCGTCAAGTTCGAAGTCGTGCGCGAACGACGCGCATGGTGCTTCGTCCCCTCCTCTAAAGCCGACGTAATGATTTGGCGTTTAGTATTCATCACAGGTAGCAATGGGAGAGGATGAGAGTGCCGAGAGAAAAGAAACTGGCTTACACTTGCTCGAGGTATTACTTTGTTAACACGTGCCCCCTCAGAATTCGTTCTGCTGAAAATTTCCCCTGGTTTGGCCACCGAATTCTTGATTGTGGACAGAGCGCCTTGCACATACAATAAATGGCTGCAGGCGTAATGTTTACCGGCGTTACACATACAGGCGTAAGTCACGTGACACCCCTGCAACGCTAAATGTCAAATCGATCGATATCGGGTCGTCTGCCTGCCTCTCACGCTTCTTCGTTCATCCATGGAGCAACTGTGACGGCGGGAGAGGCGCTGAGCCTCGCCGCCTCTGCGGTTTCATTAACCTCACCGTTCTGGATCTCTATGCTCGTCTATCAGACACATTGTCTTCTCGTCTAAATTGGAACGCCGACGTCAGCAAATATCAAAGCCTTTCTCATGCTAGAGTCTGGTAGACGGTTTTTTAAATGCCATTCAACCTTCTTGCAACTTCAAGCATCAAAGCACGAGACTCAAAAGACGAAAAAATATTGTTGCTGATGTTTCATTCATTTTCTCTTTGTGCTTCCTCGAACACGGTTCATGATTCGAAAGCCTGAATGGCCACCATGTTTGAGCACGGAACCAACAGAAGAACAAGGGTTTTTGCAGATGATCGGGGTCTTGCGACGAAAAATGAAATGGCTTTATTTTTTCGGACACGGCCTTTCACGCCATCGGTGCGTCGTCTACTCTCCAGCCTACAGTGAAACCTGGACAAACCGTCAGACCTCTTCTACGCATAAAAGCCAGGCAGAGACCAAGAACGTCGTTCAAACGCTGCTTGACTCTGACGAAATGCTGCTCCGTTTGGCCATTTTCCTCTCCTTCTTGGTTCTTGTTCGAGGGCAAGCCGAGTGTCCTGATGGTTCAGTGGCTGCTGATCAAGAGCGTAAGCTTGTCTTTCTTTTCCTCTCATTCTCGCTTGAGATCTTGAGGTAACATCTTGTTTCAGAAGAATGCGCCTCGGAAACGGATGAGACCTGTGATGGAACCTGTGTCACGGATGATCTCCTTGAGATGACCTTCTGTTGTCCGCCCGTGACGACGACCACGGCGGCGGCGACTGAAGCGACGACCACCGCCGCCACGACAACAACAGCCGCTACGACGGCTGCCCGTAAGTCTCCCTTCTTCGATGAAACTTTATGCTTCAGCCTGCGTGGACAAATCCGATTCAGCGACTTGCACGGGCTATAAAGACCTCTGTCAGAAGGAACAGTACAAGTATATGCTGGCGCAGAAGTGCGCCAAAACTTGCAAGTATTGCACCTCGTCTGATTGCGTTGATGCCAAAACACAGTGGGTTCTCTGCGGAATTTGGAGGCGCCGATTTCAGATGTCCCGATTGGCAGACAGCCGGCTTCTGTGATAGTACCGGATACACAGATGCGACCAAGAAGGCCTACTGCGCCAAAACGTGCGGGCTGTGCTAATTTTGAAATTATTTCTTAAATAAAAGTGACAATAAATGCATTGCTGGACTTCAAAAAGTAACAAAGAATGGTACAGGGCAACGAGAAGGACTTGAACCAGCGCGAGTTGAGCCCAAACGATGTCAAATCAATGTCTTCAATCAATGAAAATCTGTCAAAAATATCTACTTCAATGTTCCGCCAAAGGTCTCCGAGTGTCTCGACCGGAGGCAGGCCCGGTAAGAAGCGACGAACGAGGAAGGAGGCAGCAAGGCTAACCGTCCTTGCACTCGCGCGTCTTGCGACGCCGAGGCCTCGACAAGCTTCCTCGAGGCGGCTAAGCCGCTGCCCTCACGAGCTCGTTCCACAAAGTTACAACAACGACACGTTAGACTACAAGTCCCGCCCGGCCCCAAACAGCACCAACTGTCACGCGGATTGAAATTAGAAAATTTATTGAAAGGAAGCACGATAAAACGGAACGAAGAATGAGGCAGGGGGAAGCTCAAAGTTCAGTCGAAGTGGGGGAGAACGAGACAACATGGCGAGCTCACGCACAGCACGAGTTGGTCGTCGCCGAGGCGCACGAACGCAACTCTCCCCTCGCTCTCACTCACTTTGATCTCGCGATCACGCCTTTTCTCGCAGTCATTGCACAACCCAATGCACGTCGACTTTGATAAGTTTTTGGGCCTTTTGAGGGTGCTGGCAGACTCTCATTCGTGACTCTCACAGGAGTCGCGAAACCGAGGAGCATGAATCGCTCCGTCTCGTATGTTTTTGTGAAACAACACGCCACTTTCGGCGCCGATCTCTTGAGGATGTGGTTGATGTGTAGGACAAGACACCCGAGCACAGGACCAAGGCTTGTCTGTCCACGTTTCCAAACCATCCGTAGCTTGCTTCTCGACTTCTGCCCTCTTGTTGCTTCTTCTTCTGAACACGCCTTGCATCAATCGGCTTTTGGTGCCGATTGTTTGAACACGCCCATTTCTCTCGAAGACCGAGGGCTCCGTGTCATTTAGCCTTTCCCATTTCAATGGCTTTCATTCGACTTTTTGTGATCATCGATGTCAAAGTGGAAGGTCTCCCGTCGGCCCCCTGTCCCAACCTGTACAAACTCCTCTCCTCTTACTTGCAGATAAAAGGCGACCACGACAGAAATGGCAAAGCCAGTCTCCCTCTCTTCGTCATGAACCGTCTCACACTCGCTGCACTTGCCTTGGTCCTCGGTGTTGCATTCGCTCAAAATTGTCCCGATGGCACTTTGATGACTGATAATAGTAAGTTTTGTCTAGCGGGCTTGAGTATATGTTTCAGCTGAATGTACTGCGGGAGCGTCTGACCCGGCTTGTACTGGAGGAACCTGCACTCAGGAGCCAATTCTTGAATCTTATTGGTGTTGCCTGGATGTCACGACTGCGGCGGTTACGACCAAAGCCACGACAAAGGCCGCGGCAGCTACAACGGCTGCGCCTGCTGGTGAGTTCAGTTTCTTCGTTCAAAGTCGTTCAGCTTGCAAAGACACGATTTCGAACTGCGCCAGCTACACGAGCTACTGCAAGAATGCCGCTTACCAGTCGATGCTCAGCCAGCAGTGCCGCGCCACCTGCAAGTACTGCACAGCGAGCTCGACGAGCTGTGTGGATGCCAAGGACTCGAGGTTTTACATGAATATGTTGAAAATTCGCCGTTTTCAGCATTTGCAAAGCCGCTTTCTGCGACTCGACCTCGTATACGGACGCGACGAAGAAGGCATACTGTGCTAAGACGTGTAACAAGTGTTGAGGAGCCGATAGTGAAATGTGCTGGCGCACAAATAAACTCACAGAACAATGCCACAAATTGTAAGCACTGCTATTGGGATAGGGAATACAATAAAGCTATGAAATGGTGGTTCTTGAGCATTCTGACTCTGTGGTTGCCCACGCTGCCCACGCGTTCGCGATGTTCGTGAAGGGAAAGGGGTTCGAGAAGCAGATGAGCGGCAACCTTCAGGAGGGAGAGGCTTCGTTTGAACAGACCGCCTCCTCGTCTCTCGAAAGGTGGACCCCGCCGACCCCACCCGATTCCGCGTAGCCCTGGTCGAAAGCGGAACCGTCAACCTTTCGAATGAAATGGCATGTAACAAGTTGGAACATTTATTGTTTTTGCTTTTGACACCCATACTAGCGAATAAATACTGGGCTGCACTTCTTCTTTCCTTCATCTTCAGCAATAGCCACACGTCTTGGCGCAATACGCCTGCTTGGTCGCTTCGGTGTAGTTGCCGGATGTGCAAAAACCGGTCGTTAGCCAGGTCGGGCATCTAAACACTGTTCATCATGATGGTTTTGAGCTTACTCGGTCTTTGAGTCAATGCATTCAACACAGAAATGACACGTCTTGGCGCATTTCTGGTTCAGCATGTACTGATAGTCCGCCTTGCTGCACAGGTTCTTATAAGTAGCGCATGTTGTCGAACCGGAGAGGTCGATGCAAGCTGAAATGTGAAATTATGAGAAAATGGGCAACAAGAAGAACGCGAAAGTCAAAGAAACTAACGTGGAGCCGTGGTATGCGTCGTTGGTGGTAGAGTAGTGGTTGTGCTTGATGATGGGGCAAGCGTTGTCGTCGTCGGATCCGCCGGACAGCAAAGATAAATCTCCAAGACGTCATCATAAACGCAAGTTCCATAGCAAGACGAATCCGATGCAGACGCGCACATCTCTAGAGACAACTTTGAAAGTTCATGAAACTTGGCTAACCATCCATGTCCGCAGCCAGTGAACCATTTGGGCAATATTGCGAGTTCACATCAGTTGGATAGGAAAATGTAAAGAAAAAGAGGAAGAGAAAATACATGGTCAATCACGGAAGAGGACGCCACGACAACCACGGCTTTTATTCGGTTGGCGACGTCAGATTGCCGAGGCGTCGAGAGAGGCCTCACACGCGTGGTTTCAAGCTTCCGCGAGGGAGAGGGGGGAAAGCCGAGGTGAAAGGCTGTGATGGAGCGCATTCCATTTTTCCTTTTTCTCTGCAGAGTCACGGAGAAGTTCAAACAGAGAAGTGAGAGAGGGGGCTATGGCTGATTTTGGCACATTCGCGCCGCGCTCGAGGCTCTGCCCGCTCTCTGACACTATTTTCACCAAAGATCTCGCATGCCGGAACTAGAGGGCAAGTCACACATTCCTGTAGCCAACGAAGTTGATTGACACAGAAGTTCACCTACGCTGCCTCCAATAGATGATTTTGATGCTTGCAATAAGATGCCAAACAATCGTGTGCTTCCTGTTTTCTGAACTGTTTGCGTAAATGATAAAGAGCAGTGCACCACGACAATGCATCAATGAGAAGATGTTCACGACAAGAGCCTACTCGATCTATCCTAGACGTGGCTACTTGATGAAAGCTGATCGCTTCGCCCATTGCCACCGAGTTGGGCAGAGGTTTGTACAGCCCACGTCGGTTTCTCTCGATGAAGGCTCCCAACAGTGAACGCGTTGTAGATCGGAAACGGGCCAAAGGTGGCCTGAGTGGCGGCTCCAATTGTCCCGTGTCGAGCATCAAGAATCGTCGACTTACTTCAAATGATAGTCGACTGGAAACTGTCTCATTCGATAGTGAAGACAGTATTGCCCGACTAGCCGAGATGAGGCCACCCACTTGCCACCCACTCGTCTAGGTAAAGGTCACACTTCATGAACCCAGAATGAGAATACAATAGACGGTGTGCCCCCGCACTGAATTCCTACCAAGCGCCTCTCAAACAATTTTCCCATAAAAGTGTCTCGATGAAATTGAAAGCCAGTCCACAATGGCCATCCAGTACCTCACCCTTCTCGGTCTTGTCGCTGTCTCCATCGCCGAGGAGTTCAAATGTGATAATGCATCGCCTCCTTATGGTGCGTGAGTTCCCGTTCTGAATGCGTTTCAGCACTTTGTACCGGTCCTGGAGATGCAACCTGTAAGGGCGTCTGCTCGCCCGATCCGGCAATGCTCGGCCTGATGAGCCTCTGCTGCCCGGCACCGGTGAATCCGGGAACTGGAGGTGGTAGCGGAGGTGGCAACACTGGCGGAGGTAGTGGAGAAGGAGGCAGTGGTGGCTCGGGCGGCTCGGGCGGCTCCAGTGGCGGCTCTTCAAGTCAGTTCAAGAGTGAAGACAGGGTTTCTTTTCAGCCTGCAAAGACGCAATCACGACGTGCTCGTCGTATTCGAGTCTTTGTACCAATGCCGCTTACAAGTCGATGCTTAGCACGAAGTGTGCCAAGAGTTGCAAGTTCTGCAAGGAGACGACATGTGTGGATAGCAAGACCGAGTTCGTTGAGCTGAAGATCTCAACGTTTAGGTGCGCTACATGGGTGAAGTCTGGTTTCTGCACAGACAAAGGATACACCGATGCCACAAAGAAGTCCTATTGCTCAAAGTCTTGCGGCTTTTGCAAATGATTTCTTTTCGTCCATTGTTAGGGTGTTCTGGAGAAAGTTCAAATAAATGTCTGTCTGCCAATGTGACTCTTTCGAAACATTGACTGCAGATCAAAGGATTCAGACACAGACTGCAGTGGAGCCACAAAAAACATTGTCTGGATGAAGCTTTCAACATTTACAGACCTCGAGCACACGCAAACGTCAGCAGTCTCTTTCTCTAGCAAAAGGTCGGCACACAACCATGAAAAACTTCTGTTAGAACCATTGCGTTTCTTTAGTGTGTTTCTTTTCGTTTCTTTAGTGTTGTCCTTGAAAGGCAATCTTATGGAACAGTGTAACATTGAATTCTGAAAACAGAAAGCACACATGCATGCATCCTTGCTAGGCCAATTTCCATCACACGCATAAAAGACGAACCAAGAACCACTCGTGCCAATCACATGAAAGGCCGTCGTTTCATGCCTTGCATAGTTTCCTCCTCGCATTGTCAATAGTGGCTTCGTTTTTCGGCTTCAAGCCGCCGGTTGATGAGGCCAGTGCCCGAAAGAGAACAGAATAGGCGTGCCCACGCAGTCGACCCCGCCATGGCTTCACCATTTTTCACATAAAAGCCCGTCGACTTGAGTGAAGGCAACAAAAATGATTACCCAACTCAAGCTTGGACGAGACGTCTTTTAGCATGCAAGGATACCATCACCACCTGCGCGTCGTATAAGGATCTCTGCAGCATTCCCGAATACCAAAGCCTGTTGTCAACAAAATGCGCCAAAAGCTGCAAGTTCTGTCGTTATCCTTGCGAGGACACTTCTAGGTGAGCAGTGGAAATAAGTTGACAAACGTTTCTAATTGTGCTGACGTTTCTAATTGTGCTTTTTTCTAATTGTGAAACAAACGTTTCTAATTGTGAAATAAGTTGACAAACGTTTCTAATTGTGCTGCATGGGTGGCTGCCGGCTTCTGCGGCAATCCGAACTACTCGCAAGCAACGCAGAAGGCATACTGTCCAAAGTCGTGCGGCTTCTGCCCTTAAAACATTCTTCGAGTTCGTTCGAGCAAGTAATGAAGCAATAAACATCATTAACTTGTTGATCAACGACTTATTTCACTCATAAATAGTCTTGGATCACAATGGAGCCACCCATTAGGAGAGTGTGCCGAAGGAGATCGGCAAAGTCAAAAGGTCCATTAAATGGAATTTTGAAGAAGATGATGAAACGAGTCATCCCTCCTCCCCCCTCGTTCCTACCCAATACCACTCAACTCATGATATAGACAAAAGCCTACGAAGTGTCGGTAGCTGGGTATCAGCGAAGAGATTTAAAACGGGCATCGACGTCACGCATGCAAATGTTTCACATTTCCTCTTGTCGCCACTCTTGGTTTCGACAATTCGAGCCGATGATCAATGGAGCCAGTCACGAAAAAACAATTGACTTGCCCACGCAATCGACCCCGATCATCGGTCCATATTTGACAGAAAGGATCGATCTTTTCAAACGGGAGCTGTTTCGGAATGTCTGCTAGCTTTGCTCTCTCATTCACGAAGCGATTCTTCGTGGTGACTAGAAAACACAATGATGGGCAAGATTGACAAGAGCAAAACAGCCGTTTCATTAATCGAAGCTACAGTGGAGTCTCTTCTCTTCACCTCTCTTGTAGACTCTCTTGAGCAGAAGCAGTCAAGGGTTTCGCCGTTTTGTTGGATTTGAACATCCCCTCAAGTGAGGCGTGTGGCTGGGCCGTGAACAAAAAGAGACATCAAATTCACGGATGACCCATTTAGACTGACCAGTGAATGAGTCCGATATGCGCTTAGTTAGCGCATTGTGTTCAAAACATCAGCGCCAAATCGTTCGCCTAGCTAACCTTTTCCGTCATCGAATTGTTTCATGCAGCCTGACCGAGAAAAAGGCGAACGTTTTCCGTCCTGCTTTTGGTCCCATCCCGCCTCCCTCTCTAAAGGTACGCCCTACATAAAAGCCGAGATCGTGAGGTTCAATAGCAAAATTTATTCGAAATGGCGACTCGGCTTGTCGTCTGTCTCGCTCTAATCTCGACAGTCATCTCGACCGACTTTCAATGCGCGCAACCCTCTCCAACTGGAGGTACCGATTATGGTGAGTTCTCTTCGCTTAACGTCAGACAAGAGAGAATTTCCCTCTCATCTCCGTTGATCTTCAGGACGGCACGTAGATCAACGGAGGTGAGAGGAAAATTCTCCCTTGTGGGATAATAAATTGTATTTCAGTGCCCTGCAAATTCCCCGATGGCACAACCGTACCTTGCGATGGCGAATGCAAGCCCGATCCAGCCCTTCCAGTCTTTTCACTTTGTTGCCCTAAGCCAGTTAGTGGTGGCGGCAGTGGGGGAAGTGGAGGAACTTCAAGTTCGTTGAAAGTTTTTAATTCAAAGCAACGTTTTCCAGCTTGCAAGGACACGATCACCACATGTGCATCGTACAAGGACCTCTGCAGCAATTCTGCCTATCAGAGTCTTCTGTCGACAAAGTGCGCGAAGAGCTGCAAGTTCTGCAAGGATCCCTGTGAGGACACCGCCAGGTAAGCCGCTTGATGATTGAAGATGCATATGCCTGTTTAGTTGTACTACATTTGTGCCGGCCGGCTTCTGCACCAGCCCGAATTACTCGACTGCGACGAAGAAGGCTTACTGTCCGAAATCATGCAATTTGTGCCCCTAACCAATTTTATTGAAACCTCTCGACGATATCAAGCGATAAAATATTGAAGACTGTCATCGCTCCTAGCCACGACGTCTAATTGCATGGGCAAATTTTTGAACTGCAGCAGGTTGGCGACTCATTTTGTGAACGAAGCCCACCAATCGATGTTCGCCACAAAATGAGGGAGCAGATGCAAGTTCTGACATGATCCGTTTAGAAAAGCGGTAGCTTTGTCTGGGAAGTGAGGCTTGTAAGATCAATAAACAGATTTAATAGAACCAACGTCGACGTCACGATACACTATTCACATTTCCTCTCACCACCACTCTTTTTTCCAACAATTCAAACCGTCCGTCGATGGAGCCAGTCGCAGGAAAAGAAGACAATAGGCGTGCTCACGCGTTCGACCTCGATCACCCATCCATATTTGACAGAAAAGCTCAATCTCCCAAAACTGAAGCTGCTTCAGAATGACTGCCTGGCTTCGCACATCTCTCTCGCGGTCGTCCTTTTTTTATGACTGGAACAGGAGCTTATTGTTAGCATTACTCGTCTTGAACGCTCGGTGCACATCCAACTAATGCATCTCGGATACCGCAAAACTTCGCTAGTGTGCTGAAACTCTGACAATGAGAGAACAATGAAGTCGATGAGCAAGAGAAGCATTTTGACAAGATCAAGGCACTTTTTTGGATGTGACAAAAGCGAAGTCTCCTCATTTCATTTCTGGTCTCTAGTGCAGACGCAACCACGCAGCGTCTTTTTTTTCGGTGTTTCGAGCCACTGTTTTTCGCCGTTTCGTTTCATTTGAACAGCCCCTTGAGGAGACGAGTGGCTCTGTCGTGAATCAGAAAGACACGTAGGGTGGCATTTTCGAGTGGGCAGATCAATACCGATATGCGGTCGGCTTGTGCATTGTGTCCCAGTACATCGACATCAAATATCTTTTCGACCGCGACTAGCTAACCTTCCCGCATCTTCCTCGGTTCATCCAAACCAACTGAAACAGGTGATGCCTCTCATTCGCTTTTGATCTCAGCCCGCCCTTCATTCGAGAGAATAGGCACATAAAAGCGATGGTGGGCTCAATTTTAAATTGAAGTAAAATGAACGCTCGTCTCGTTCTCTTCGTAAGCCTTCTCACCTTGGCCACCGCTGAAGACTGGCAATGCGCCCAACCTTCTCCTAATTCCGATGGTTCCTTCGGTAATTGCATTTGTTCAGAAATCTGCAATTTCTTCGGTGTCACCACTCCTTGTGATGGCGAATGCAAGCAGGATCCGAACTTCCCGGACTTGTCACTTTGCTGCCCGAAGCCGGTCGGTGGTGGTGGCAGTGGAGGAAATGGAACATCAAGTGTGTCGTTTTTTGCTTTGCCTTCAAGACGGAATGTTTTTCAGCTTGCAAGGACACGATCACCACATGTGCATCGTACAAGGGCCTCTGCAGCAATTCTGCCTATCAAAGTCTGCTATCCACGAAGTGCTCCAAGAAGTGCAAGTTCTGCAAGGATCCCTGTGAGGATACTTCTAGGTGAGCGATGAACACACGCTGGGATCTTTCTTCAGTTGTGCTTCGTGGGCAGCTGCGGGCTTCTGCGCCAGCCCAAACTACTCAACTGCGACGAAGAAGGCCTACTGTCCAAAATCATGCAGTTTGTGTCCCTAAACTAACTAATTTTATTTAAACCTTTCGGTTGACTGATAAAAAAATTTCGAGACTGCTATCGTTCACAGCCACCAGGACTCGTTTGAAATTCAACTTTCTCTCCTTCGGAGAGAGCAGTTGATCAGCATTCACTCGTCAGAGACAAATACAATATGTAGTTGCTTGGACAAATTTGCAAATTGCATCTTCTTAGGAGTGTCATTAAATCCAGTATTTTTTGGGATGTAAGGTTCTTTCAAGAAACTAATTGTTGCCCAATCATTGACAGTCATCTAATGGCAACTGCATTCTCAATGCCCAGACCTTTCCCAAATGAACTCTGGTTTTCAGTAAACGAATACTGATTTCCGAACAAACTGCCGTGCCCACGCACAGGTCTCGGATCTCGGCGGCTTCACGCATCGTTATAAGGCTTTGGCAAATTTTCAAAACACTTGACTGGCCAAGCAGTTATGGCAGTCCTGGTCTCGGTCCTCCTGTGCCTCTTGTCGGCTGACCTTGTCTTCACCACAACTTTCCAAGACCAATGCGCCACTGCTCCGCCAGATAGGCTGTAAAGTTTGGAAATGTCTTATAAACTTCATTTCCGCTACTCTGCACGGGAGCCGGCGATCCGACTTGTGTCGGCACCTGCATTCCTGATCCTCAATTCCCAGGGTTAAGTCTCTGCTGTCCGGCGCCACCAGCCACAACCACGGCAACCACACCGAGCGGCGGTGGAAATACACCAAGCAGTTGGCTAATTGATTCGAGTCGAAGTTAAGACTTTCAGACTGCCAGGACACCATCGCCACCTGTGCGTCTTTCCTGGATCTATGCAAGAATGACGCCTACCAGTCGATGCTCGCCAGAAAATGCGCTAAGAGTTGCAAGTTCTGTCATGATCCGTGCGAGGATGGCGCTAGGTTTGTCTGAAGAAAGGGGTTGGAAAAAGAAACTTTAGCTGCTCTCAATGGGTGCCAGCCGGTTTCTGCTCGAATCCGAACTACACTGAAGCGACCAAGAAGGCTTACTGCCCAAGATCCTGTGGTTATTGCCTTTGAGCATGCTTCTCACTCTTGATAAATACGAACCATTCGCATTGATTGTCAGAACTACACGGGCTCGCTTTGAAATGCGACGTGGCTGTATTATGTTAGCCGACGAGGAGAGGTCGCCTGACTCTCTCGACGAAGAGCTCGTGTGATCGCTTGAAATGCGTTGACTGTGCCGGATGTGAATGGCCAAACAGAGAGGGGGCGACGGGATCGCGCCACCAACTCGACGAGGGGAGACCATTTTGTGACCATTAGAGCTAATTTAGACGGAAGCTAGTGTAAAAAGCGTAGATGACAGCTACAAAGCAAGCAGAGGCTATGATTCCCAAATAGGAACAAGCTGGAAACTAGAACTCGTTCAAAGAAAACGCCGACACTAAAGTCCTCGTAGAGCAAACCATTGAAATTCTCCGGGAAGCAACCAGGGTGCGTGCTCGTCTACCGAACGTCGCTAATTGTAGGCAGCTGACAATTCAAAATTCTCGATGGCCTAGCTATTCACTTGGGAGGCTCGCAGCACCGAGGTCTTCGTTTCAACAAATGCGTGATCAGTCAAAAACAGGGGCTAACCGCGCCACGCGTAGTGATGGCACAGCGAAGATCATCCTGTGATCAAATACCGGCAAACATGCGTCGACGCTTCGTGGTCAACCAACGCCCACACGCACTATTTCGATCCTTCTCTTCGAAGCATTGCTATAAAAGGCGTAGTCGAACATTTTGATGAATTGTGTCTGCAATGGCGCTTCGCATCTTTCTGCTCATCTCACTTCTTTTGCTGAGCAGCGCTCAGTCATTGAACCCGAGCGGTGGCGGCGGTGGTGTTGAACCAGCAGCTCCAAATTGCGAGGACAGAGACGTGTAAGTCTGCATTTGAACTCCTGAACTAAAGTGAAGACTTTTAGCTGTGTGAAGTGGGCAGTGGTTAACCGAGCGTGGTTGAAAACCACCCCACCCCCCTCGTTTTTGGCCCAGCCGACCCGACCCGTTCGCCTTTGACCAAGGGGCTTTTTGAGGGCGTTTCTTGAGAGAAAGAAGATGTACAACAAGTGATACAAGCATATTGATCGTGGAAGAGCAATGGGAAAGGTTCCGGCGCGAATTCCGCATTTTGATCTGTGATCTACGCGTGAAGGTGGATCAAAACTAGCGAAAAAGAAGCGAAATATCTATTTAAAAAGACTCCTCGTAAAAGGGGGAAGTTTGGTTTGCTCTAAAGCCCTAAAAGCAACGAAATTTCTCA
>JAQIXL010002037.1:0-14634 GCA_034700245.1 Poikilolaimus oxycercus | reverse complement strand
CGAAATGGGCTATTTTCGGGACCAAGATTTTCATTTTGCTCGCAGTTTCAACAGGAAGCAGAATCGCATGGGGCCGTAGAAGAAAATAACACTAACCCAGGGATGGGCTATCCAACGGTACCAAGACCGGAGAAAACTGGGAACCCCTGTAGACACCCTCTTTGACGGCTCTAGAGAACGAGTGTTAAAATTGTTAGCATAAAATCGAAACCAACTCTTTGCGATCGGATTCCTTCTTAGACAACTTAGCCTTGACCCGAAATCCTAGGTATTCATTGAGGGTGATAAGCTCATTATTATCGCTGTCCATTAAATCTAAGTAAATTTTGATGGCAGTCTTCTCCTTTTTGCTGCAGTCGACAACAATGCACGCAGCGGCGAGAAGAAAGAGGAGAAGCATTTCGGCACAAGGCGTTTGAATACCAATATGGGGCGTTTATATACATGAGCCCGATCGGCAGTCTTTCACATCATTTTGATGTGATGTCATTCGACAGTTCTACTGCCACTTGCTTTCACTCAGGCAACTCACGTGAAGGAGCTATTAGGGCTCAGCCTTCTGACTGCGTTGGTTGAATGACAATTCGTGCAACTTTCTTCTGACACTTCTTTCATCAGCTCTCTAGTGTGACGAAAAATCCCCCTCTGCCTATCTCGCTTGAACATAAATTCTGTTACGAAATAACGGCAAAATCAGGCACAGTGCATCTAATGGTGCAAGCGAGTGAGCAGACTTGTCGTAGGAATGCTTTTCTGTAATGAGAAGGTGTTCTTTGCCAAGACGATTTCAAGGAGACTGATGAAATGCTCAATAAGAAAAAAACGTAACTGAACAGTCATTCCTACTGCTGCGTGTACGATCACACGCACACACACATACCCTGACAGGAATTGTTCCCACGGAATGGGCTCCCGGTGTCAATAAGTTTGAATAGCTTTGCTTTGAAAACTATTGTACTACGGTGAAATTGATTTTGATGTTGTAGTTACTGGCATTCCCGCAACGTCCGTGTTTCTCTCCTTCACCAAGGAATACGGTTCCTGAATTTGCTTTGCTTTTACTCTGGTATTGTTAAATTGCACGATCGTTACCAGAAACGATATTGAGGTAATAAATTTGTGAAAGACGCAGGATTCCTTAAAGTTAAGTCAGGCGGTCAAAAATTATCCGAATGAACACTCAATTGAAGTTCTTGGAAGGCTCCTAACAGGAAAAGCGGTCTTCAGTGTTATCAAAGTTTTCGTCGTCGCAGGGCTGGCAATATAAGTTGTGGCGTGACACCGAAGGTGCCGAGGGCAGCTTTTCAACTTCCTGACATCTTTTTTTTCATCATACGCTTTCAAGTTCTTGTGCTCGAATACAGCTTGTGAGCACATCATGCCTTTTCTACAACCATGCTTTGGGATTTACTCTGAAATAGCAATAAACTTTATTTTCAGAGTTTGTTCGTGAAATAAATAGCACTGTCGAAAATAGTCTTCGCAAGGCAATTTGCAATTTAAGCTTCATAGTAGCTCTCAGTGGTATCCGGTACTTCAGTAGTTGTGGTGCTGCGACGACGTCCACCACGTCCACCGCCGAAACCGCCCCGGCCACCGAACCCGCCTTCACCGCCTCCAAAGCCTCCACGTCCGCCGAAGCCGGACTGTCTACCGTTTTGTCCAAAACCGCCTTGACCGCCAAAGCCGCCTTGGCTGCCTCCAAAGCTTCCGCGTCCACCAAAGCTGCCGGCTTGTCCAATTCCGCTATCAGAACCGCCGAATCCACCAGAGTTTTCTGAGAAGCCAGCGGAGCCTCGTCCACTGCTTCCACCGCCGGAGCTTCCGTAGCCGGACGAGCCACCACCGTAACCCACATTGCCGCTTCCATAGCCGTTCTAAATTTTGTCGAACTTCAATTAAAGGTGGAAGGCTTACCGGATAAGCTGTGGCCAGCGTGAAAAGGCAGGCAAGCCCGGCAAGAGCTAGAAGAGAGGCCATGTTGAGCTAGAGTAGGCTAGTTTGGAAGTGATGCAGGAACACTTTTGAGGCACTCTTTTATAGGGCCATTCCGGTGTTGATGTCGGACATTTGCATAATCGAGGGAGCGACGTAGAGAGAGAGTGGGTGTCCGCTGACCACGCACTTTCCGCTGACGTTGAACGAGGGCGAACTCATCCTGAATTTGATTCAGTCGGCCATCGGCGCACTGCTCAAGTTGCTTCTAGTGTGAATCATCTAGGAATTTCTCGTGTCTTTGTACTTTCAGATCTCCCTGGCGGCACGACAGTACACTTCTAATTTGATGCGCACGCGTCAATGACTTTGAGACAACTATCATTCCAATTTCGTTGAACTGCCAGTCGTTTTCACAGTATTTTCATTTCGGGCAAACGAGTCGACAGCGATTGCCACCTCATCAGTCCCCTTTTTGCAAGTAATCGGATTTTCGAGCGCAATGGATCATTAAAATGGTTTAGTGATGCGTTACTTCCTCACCGAGGCCCTTAAAACGACGATTTCTTTGCTCAAAATGTTTCGTAGCATTGTTGTGCGCCTCCCCTATAGGATTATTTCCTTTTTTTTCATTTGCGATGAAAGTCATATTCATAGTACTTCTTGTAGTGCTCTTTCATTCATCGAATTCTCAGGGAAGCCAGTTTACGATGGAGAAAACTTTTTGTTTTAGGAACTCTCTTGCTACTTCGGAATAAAGTTCGGGGCAATAACCAGAATTATCGTGAGTCGGAGTAATGTGACACAGAAATAATTTAGCAAAACTGCTCAAATGTGCTAATACCACGGCCGTCTGATCCCTTCCAATGTTCCAAGTTCGTCAATGGTGAGAAAACGTAAAACCCGGTGCCCAATTTCATATTAAGTCCGTACTCAGATAATCACTTCCCAAGCCTGCATCTTCACCTGTCAGTGTCAGAAAGAAGGAATTGATGTGGGTGCACTTGTTCAAACCTGAGCAATCATGATCCTCCAGGGCACATGCAAGACGCACTACGAAAATGGTGTTGAGAAGAATTGGTGCTGCTGTTTGACTTCTAATTGCAATTTTTGATGACAATTCAAGACTGAATGGTTGTCCGTCAAGTTCACAACCTTTTACTCCCCTGTCCAACCGACGTGATTGTATTTTTTTTGCCTCTCTTGAGAGAGTTGAAATAAAGCCTACAAGAGCACTTTCGAATTGCATTTCGCTGCTTTTCGCAAACAATTTACGTGCAAATTACGCTTTGTTGCTAAGTTCCACTGCAACAGTAATAGAAGCTGCCCAATTCGTACCTCGGAACTTTCTCACTTCACAACCGTGCGAGGACCCCGACCGTTCTCGTTTTCCTTATCAGAAGCGTTTCAGGCGCCATGGGTTTTCTGGATGTGCCGGACGATGTCTTCCTCGAAGCTTTATTTCCACTTCTTGAACCATTAGACTTGCTTCTTCTTCGCTGCGCATCTTCTAGAATATCGTCTCTTATCGCATCCAGCACCGCACGCTATCGTCTTTTTGACATTGAAACTGACGTGTTGCTTTATGCGGAATGCAAGAGGAAAGCCTGCAAGGTCGTCGCGCCCTTTTATCTTCGCTTCAAAGTGTGTCGTAGTCTTGGAACGATCTTCCCAAAAGCACCACTAGTCACCAAAAATCGTCGAAGGGAGGAAGAATTCAGAATAGAAGGCAAATCATACAAATGCATCGAATCAGTGTGTACCATGCGCGAAATGACAGTTTTTGAGTTTCGTCCCACGTTTCCTATTGCCGACTATCAAAAGTCTTTGTTCAAACTGTTTCGTTTTCTTCGTCCGCAACTTCAAATGCAGCATGTCGCCACAAACCTTCCATCGGCGTCCCTTGACTTTTGGATCCCTCACCTGTATGTTTCTCAACGCCTTAGCTACTTTGTTGACAAGAAAACTTCTTTCTCTCCCGTGGATCTTCAGAATTTTCTTCGTCGCAGTCCCAAGAACTTGTACTTCAGCGCTACCCGTCCAATTGATGCCACAATTTTTGAGCACAAAAGCATTCGACGTCTCAACGGAGTCAAGCTGTTACTCCCCCAAGTCAACATAAGCTCTGTGCCATGGATGCATTTCTACGCTGAAAATATCAAAGTCACTTCAGAGTTCATTCATGATTTGCTCGTGAAGTGGGCACTCGGAGTCGGTCATTTAGAGTTCCTTCGCTTCCTAAACTACAGCGGTTCAATCGATCTCAACACTGTCGTTTCCGGCATCGCGGCAACGCTGACATTTCTTCGTCGCGATTCCATGCATGTTCACTTGAAGATTTTGCGCAAGTCCGATGAAGCTGAAGCAAATCTCATGCTTTTTCTGGTACCGTATACAGGTTACCAAGGAAGGAAGCTCCAAAATATGCTTCTCTTTTTCTCCAACAAAGTCTTATTCTCGCAATCCTAGTGAAAATACACTTTTATATCTTTCGTGAATAAATCGGGTTTTGACGATTTTTCACAATTTTATTTTTCACAGAAAGCGGCAAGCTGCCGATGCGAGAACTCTTACTCAACGTCATTCTCAGTAGTTTCGGGCACATCCGTGGTGGTGGAGCCACCGAAGTGTCCGCCGCGACCACCGCCGAAGCCTCCACGGCCTCCGAAACCGCCTTGACCGCCTCCAAAGCTTCCGCGACCGCCGGATTGTCCGCCATTTTGTCCAAAGCCACCGGAGCCGCCAAAGCCGCCAGAGTTTCCTCCGAAACCAGAGGAGCCTCCTCGTCCGCTGCTTCCACTGTTGAAGCTACCAAAACCCGAAGAACCGCTGCCGTAGCCCACATGTGGGTGCGAAGCAAGGACGATTCAAACTGTCTGAGGAAGTGTGGTTTTTGGTGCTGAACTGAAATTAAAGTCGAGTTTCTGATGTACACACCACACCGCCTGCTAATTGTAAGAGGTCGACCAGAAAGAAAGCCGTTTCACCAAATTCCAGTCACCCCGCTCGTGCGCACGTACTGACGTCTCACCTGGACTAACCTGGACCACAACACGCGCACGTACAGAGAGTTGCGCACGTCTCACCTGGACCACCCTACATACATTTCACCGCAGGGGTGGGCGAGGTTTTTGGTTTCTGCTTTTTGGTTTTTGGTATTTTCAGTATAAAACCTTTTGGTTTTTGATTTTTGGCACCATGATTTTTCAGCTTTCCCACCTCTGTTTCACAACCAAGGTTTCTTTATGACACAGAGAGGTGAAACGGTAAAACAAGATGCCGCCAAGGCAGGCGTACGTAACTTTTCTCAACTAAAAATGAGCTGGAAAACGACGATATGTTTTGTAAAACATATCGTGAAATGAAATCCATTTGAACCTATCTAGGTCGCGCCAGAAGCATTTCGCGGGAAAAATTTCGATGTCTTTTGAGTAGTTGCTTTTCTCACCTTTTTCAAAAGCTGAGGCTTTATTTAGTCAACAACATTTGGAGTACTAATTTCCAACAAAGGTGATGACTTCATAGCGGTAGACTACAGGTCGGCCATCAGCATACGTGAGGCGTGTCCAAAATGGTGAACGTTCGGCTGCGTCATGCACAAAACGGTTACCGAGCTCGACGTCCTTGTGCGGAATAATGCCGGCTCTAACAATTTATAGGCAGTGTTGAGAAGGAAAGCAGCGGCTAACCTGACATTGTTTTGTGCGATTTTCAGCTCAACAGCCGTTCCCAAACCCTTCTTTCGATGCTCCGGCTCGACATACTGGTGGTTCGTAAAGCCATTGTCGGAAGTCATTTCGTATGCTACTGGCTGACCGTCGTAGCGAACCAAGGCGTACGGAAGCGCCGCGTACTTCGCTCTAATAATTCGTCTATCGAACAGCTTGAGAACCCACCGAATAAAAACGTCCTCTCCGGGTTCTTTGTAGTGCCAAGTATTGGAAATGATTGGCACATCTTTCTCCAAATCCACTGAATCGAAACTGTAGCCCTCTGGCAGTGAGATTTCGTGCTTCAAAAGGGCGGTCTGTTGATCGTCGGTCGCAAAGTACGTGTAGCTTTCCCATGGATTCTCAAGTCGGTGAAAAGAGTGAAAATCTTCCGTGAAAATCTTGTCGAGCTACAAGAATTATTGAAAGGAAATGCTCGCATTCACCTCAGCTTGTCTTGCCAGTTGACCAGTTAGTCTCAGCTTGCAATTTTGCTGGCGCTTTTCCAGCTCAACGACTTCCAGCAGTTCAACGAATGCCTCGCGGTAGTTGACAGCTGTCGCGTTGGTGTCGCAACCAAAATGTATGCGTGGTCTAGAAAAGTATTATGTTGCGAAAATTGGGCGAGAACTCGGTTGCTCGGCCTTTTCCGTAGGCAATCCACAGCGTTGGCGACGTGGGCGGATGCGAGAAGAAATGATAGTCGCACTCGATTCCACCTGAAGCGGTAGAAACGTTTTGATGAAGCTTTAGGGGTTTACCTCTTATGGCGACACTCAGCGAACCGGAAACGAAGGCACAGTCTGGATGTTTGCGCGTCTCGACTAGCATCGCCTTCCATTCGGCGACTGTAAGATGCTCGTAAAGGTACTTCATATCGCACAATATCCTGAAATAAAAGCCTTTTGTGTTATTGGTAAAGACAAGTAGTTATCGTGAAGTGAAAACGTTTGACTCCCCGGAGTCAACTGATTGTGAGAGCAAGGGGCCAAATACCAAAGGCGTAAAACGGCCGGTTGTGGAAGGGCACCGTCAAGTTTCAAAGCTACACACCGCCTTCCGCGAGGTCAGACAGCACAAAAAAAAGCCGTTTCACCACCTTCCAACATTACATCGTCAACCGTCTCGACAACACGTAAGCGTCGTAATCAAGGGACCGGCGTCTGTCGATTTCAAAAAAGCACTTCATTACCTGCGCTGGGAAAGAAATTATGTCCGGGTTTGTGAAGCTATGAAGTCGTTTTTACGATTCGCACAACAATGATCCGCTTGAATCAATAATTCTTGTCTGCGAGCAGCGTTTTTGAAGTTTGGCCAAGCATTTTCGGTCGTTTGAGAGCGGCTAGACCAATTTATTTAACATTTAGTAAACAATTGTAATTGCCATGTGAGTCCAAGGATGATTCAAACTGTCTGATTTAGTGTGATTCTTTGTGCTGAACTGAAAAAGCAAGTCAAGTTTATAAGTTGCCCACGCGCCGCAGCGCCTGCTGCAAGACCGATCAGAAAAAGTCGTTTCACCAAATTCCAGCCAGTCTCTCTCTGTCGACCCTATGGCTCCAAAGGTCTCTCAAAGTTCTTCTAACAAAGGGGCCGATCGAGTGCCCGGTCGTCTGCCAGCGTTGGAATTGCGATGCGCGCTCATCTGCACGTAAGCAATATCACAAATACTAGAAGTTCCATTGAAAAAATGAGAGCGAAGAATAATCCTGGAAAATCTTTATTGTGTGCTTACGAGTGCATTATGGTTCGTGCATTATGGTTGCGATTGGAAGAATGGTGGATTTATAAGGCACAAATGGAAAGGCGCAATGTGCTCTCCCACGTGTACACCAAGTGATTGGTATGACATTACACAGGGCACGGCTCTAAAATATATTACAAATTGTTTGTCTTGCCGACTTCCTCTAAATAAAAATAAACAAAACTCACTCTAGCATTTCTGTAGCCCTGTTTTCAGGCGGCTGTCCGAGTCGTAAAAGGCGCAGAAGGCATCGCGCTGAGAGTCTCAGTGCTGCTACTCGATACGACTTGGTGAGCGCGATCGTTAAAATGCTCGAACATGGAGCGTGCAAGGATGTGAATGCCACCGCTATGTTAACAAGTCCTACATATAATGGATCGTGACTATCTGGTATTTGACCTTGCACATTTGATGGTTTTGCAATCGCTGTAACCATGAAGATTAGAACTGGCGGCACAAGTGACAACAGAGGAAGAGAAATCTGAACAAAATAAGCCGAATTGAACCGAAGTCATTGAAAAACCAACCAATAAAATTACGCTTCGAATGACGACCATATGATTGCGATGCGACGCAGCGGTATCGCGATGGCGACACAAATTCAGTTTCAAAATTATAAGTATCAGTAAGGCAAATGCGATTGAGAGCTAAAGAAAACGTTCAGCACGCTTCTGTTTTTAACTTACGAGGATTCCCGTAACAATCACGCCGGCAAACACCCAGCTGATGGGCTTGAAGGTGGGAACGATGCGTTCATGAAGTGCAACTAATCCAAAGTTCAAATCGAGCAGTGGCAGGGCACTAGGAAATTCCTCAAGAATATAACCGTTATTCGTGGTAAAGTGTATTCCAGGCTTACTCTGTGAAAGAAGTCATTGAGAGTTTCGCGCGTAGATGCCACCTTATAGAGAAGGGAGCCCATGACTATCGGTGGAACAAAGCCAAACGCCACGACAACAACAACGAACATTCGCTTCCCGATTTTAAACGCTGAACTGACGCGTAAAAGTAACTATTGTATAATGAATCGCCCAAGAACAAGGCAAGATTTGCGAGCATTTTTTTCTTACTTGAAATCGATAAAAGAAAATCAACGATGCACTCGTGGCCATGAGGCTAATGCTTCCGGCCAGCCATGCCTTCAACCTAATGTTGACTCTTAACTTGACTGTGACTCACAAGTTGAAATTCTGCCGGAATGCCGAACCACGTGAACAGCGGCCCGGTCGTTTGGATGAGAATAAGTGGCGAGAAGAAGACGACTTTTGACAAGGTGAACATTTGTTGATCATAAGTAAACGTGGCAACCTCAATTCGTCTTTTCTGGCTTGGCACAAGCTTACGAGATAAAGCAGGATAAGCCACCGATGCGTTCGCATTTCGTTTGGGGACTTGAAGATTAACAGGCAGAAAGTGAAGATATTGATGAAAATAGTGAGAATGGAGGTGGTCTCCGTGAAGATTTCGATGAAAAGCGGTCTTGTGTAGTTGACGTCAATCTCCCATGTCCTCCTAGAAGCAGGCAAGAGGCCGGCCTGCACGGTCTCCATGTAGAGCGACTGCCTTCAATATACTCAGTCGTTGCGTCGATAAAAATACGGAGTGTCCTTGGGAGCTTCTTTGAAGTCGCGGTGTCAAACCGCCAGTTCCGACAGAAGTTCAGCTTCTTCGAAAGGCTGCAATTACCGCGCCCACACATTCCCACAAGTGACAATTGAACAGCAAAATCGCATCTTGCAAGAGCTGAAAAAATGACCCAAACTTATAAATAGCCGTCTCTACTACGATCTCGCAGCATGGAAGTGAGTGCAAACAGAACGTCTAGCCTTTTTATTTCCTTCATGATTTCTAGGGCTGTCACCGTTTATTTTCTCTTGTAAATGTCCATGTCCCCCACACACCTTTACTAAGCTCACATTCTTTTAGTTCTGCGTCTTCTCCTCCGCGTCGTCTCCAACAGTTATCGAAGTGACAAGATGCGCATGGAGGACGGCTCCCTCGTTGAATTCGCTTCCACGACGTTTCTCCTCAAAGCGCTTGCGTTCCTCCTCTTCCAGCTCCTCGACGTTCACGTTCTCGGCAGCGTTACGAACCGGCGTCCTTTCGCGAGAATGCGGCATCGCCTCGTCGTCCACGATCAAACCGGTCTCCACGTCTACAGCCTTGTCACAAAGTGAGACATGACGAGGGGATTTTCTGCCATCGGCAGTAACCTGAAGGCAATCATGACAAAGTTGCAAGCCAACGATGCCAACTAATCCTCAGAATCAACTGAATGCAAACCAATTTTTGAGCGTGGGCTTTCTCGTCCGCAATTCCGAGATGCGATGAGCTTTTCGGAACGGTCTTCGAAGTCGAGCACATCTTCCTTTTAGCTAGACTAGAAAGTCTTCCTGAAATTGACGAATGTGAGGGGGGGGGGAAGAGAGTTGAAGACATGCACATGGGAGAAAACTATCAACCGCAAATCCTCCAATAACTCGATACTGACGATTAATAAGGAAGAAACAGCAAAGGAGGCTCGCGCATTATCCAGTGAAGGCGTCTCGTGATGTGGCGGTGGTGGCCATTTTAGATGACAGGCCGAGGTGATGTGAGAGAGAGGAAGATGGATGCGTTTCTCTTTCTTGCCTGCTAACGAGAGCGCTTGTACCCAAGTGCTCGCGATCAGGAAAACAGGAGCGATTGATTGCGCCAGCAGTCAAGACCTTTACACCTCGCTCAACACAATTTCAATCTTTTACTCGTTTCACACCCTTAAGTCATTGGCACTCGATAAACGCATTATGTACAAAACACGTTAACAGGCAATGCATACAAAGAAAACGACGGCCGACATTGACGAGAGTGTTAATCCTGTGTGCTCCGAACCTGAATGAATGGTTTAGAAAAGTCAGGAAACGAAGACAAACCGTGGAATCCTCTTCATTTTCGTCGAAAATTGTATCGGGTTCTTCGACGGGGTCAAGGAGGATGAGAGGATCGCTGAACTGGAACAAGACGAGGAGCGGCCCGCCGAAGATGGTGATGGCTGCAAGCGCGAGCAGCGGCCATGGGTTGATAATAGTCGCTTCCATTCTTTCTTCGAAGATTTCTACAATAAGAAATTGTGATGAAAGGCAAAAATTGACGAAGGTCAAAGCGTTTTCCGGAACACAAACATAAAGAGGCAGCCATGGAATTGAAGGAGGAGTCAATGGCAAAGGGCGACAGCAACGGGGCACCCAGTTCCTCCCCCTCCCCCGTATCATTGAAAAACATTCGAATCAGTAGTAAACATATTGACGGGAGGGCCTCCAAGGCGCTGCACGCCGCCCGCAACTCGTCCAAACGCACGTGCTCGCTACGCAAAAAGAGCGTGTTGACAACACGGCTGTGTGATTATTGAGCGCTGGGTCGCGTCGAGCAAAAGCAGTGAAACAAACTACGCGTGCAATGAAAAGCTTCTCATATCAGCTGTTCAAAATAGCTGGAGAAGAAGAGAAACATTTCTTGCCGGCGCCTCTCTTGAAATCGAATTGCCCTAGTTTGATGACTTGTTCAGGTTTAAGTTCCTGGAAGGAAGAACCAGAGGGAAGCAAAATGCTTGTTCCCATTTAACGGGTGTCGTTAAAGGCACACAAAGGCAATGTTTCGTGTCAGCTTTCTCACATTTCTGCTTCTCGTCGTCTTCGCTGCAACCAAGCCGAGCAACGTGAAAGCGACAAGGGAGAGTGTTGAATACCGGCTGTTGAAGTGTTGAATAGCAAAAGACGTGAAGAAGCTCTTTTGTAGCGACTGATGTTGGTTCGGACTGCCATACGGCATTGAAGGCCTTCTCTGACTACTCTGCTCATTTTTGATGCGCATGTTGTTCCTGGCTCTGTTTAGCACCTCGATGCGGGTGCTAACAATGAAAGCCAACTTGTGCTAGTTTTCAATATGTGATTCAAATGACATCGCCTCTGCATCTCCTGTGTGAGAAAATATCTTTGTCACGCAGCTTTTTCTTCTCGCATCTCAGCATTTTCGAAGTCTTTCGCCTCGGCTGGCTTGATCGTCACCTTCGAGAGATAGTTCGTGATTTTTTCGGTTCCAGCGAGGATCTTTGCCTGCATGTTGTTTGCTATGAAAAGAGATACGCTAAGAAAAGGATTCCGCCGCTACAAAATTCCACCGACTGGAGCTTTCACGAAGATTACCCCATGAGAGCTGGCCTAGAGATTGAATCCTCTGAAGAAATTGAGGCCACCTTTGATTGCCTCTTGTCTAGTCCTTTATCGATTCTATTCATGGAAAGACCAGAAACAGTCTTTCACTCGGTAGAGCTTCACGTCGGCGCTGCAAGCTTACAGAAATTTACGAAGGTTTTTTCAGAAAAAAAAAGATATTTATTTTAGGTTTTGCATCGAATGGGCAAATTCGTTGAGCACCTGGATTTATTCGTCGAATGGCTGGACGATGAAGTTCAAGCTGCCATAGTGGAAGTTATTCAAGCCAATCCCCAAATCAAAGTGTTGGGCATACGACCCCGAAATACTGTTGAAAGCACTGAATTTCTTCGACGCAAACTTCGTCAGTGCCACTCAATGGCAATTAGCGTTTGTAGTCTTCGGCCTCGCGAGGTGGAATCGTGGCTTGAGGTCGAAAACAGAAATTTAACCCTTACCACAGCGTACACGCAGCATTTTGACATTGAATCGGAGCCGCGAAACCGTTACGAGAGGCATTTACGTGAACCGCGTGATGACGATGCGAAAGGAGCAATTTGCTTTCTTCAGAGACTTTGTCAAACGAGCAAGAACACTAAAACTCGACGAGCCACATTTTATTTAACGACAACCGACTTCCTCGTATTCGTGGCATTCTTGAAGCAAAATCAAAGTCGACTTAAACTTCAGCTCGAATGTTGGCTTCATGCAACGCTAGAGCGCGTGTTCTCTGAAATGCGACGTTTTCGGCTGAGTGAAGAATGGGTTGTGATGAAACGTGGCCAAGAAGGAAATACTCACGTGGCCTTCCAATTCTGCACAGACAGTGATAAGTATGAGATTGCAATTACATGTCGCTGATTACAGCATCCGCTGCACAGTAAACTTGTTTAGCGCGCGCTAGTCTATTGAACATAACTGCAGTTTCTCTTTAGCTCATGTGAGGACAAAAGAATCACCTCTCAGCATCAGTGGAAAGCAATTCAGCAATTCCTGCCCAGGTCCGCCGGCTTGACTACGTTTGGGGAATAGACTTGGCTGTGAGACCACGATTTGCGTTGGAAGCGAAATGAAGGTGGTTCACACGTCTTATTGATGACTCGACGCGCTGCTAGAAGCAACTCGTCACAAAGCGATCCAATCATTGTTAAGAGCGAAGACTATCTCACATCAGATACCCATGATCTTCTATTTACATGGCTGTTAAGCGGGCCGGGCCGGCCCGGGAATGTTGCGGGCCGGGCCGACGGGCCGGCCCGATCCTTAGGTAAATGGCGGTTTTATTCGAAATTTGTCCGACATTAGACCATCTTGCCGAGAAATATTGTCTATCGGAGATTGCTGGGCCGATTAGGCATTGTTTCTTGCATGTCCAAAGTGTTCCAGAAGCACTAGCATCCTTCACACAATGATCAACCAAACAATTAAAAAACTGAGAAGATATCTACTTCTAGTCTTCTAAATTGCATCGCAACGTGCAAGAACTTTGTCATTCGTTAGCCCAGCAAATTTATCGAACTTTTATCAGAAAAAAATCAATTTTTTTAAAAAATTTTAGACGATTGTCCAAAACCTCGGGCCGGGCCGGGCCGGCCCGGTAAACTGGCGGGCCGGGCCGGGCCGGCCCGGGCAAGTTGCGGGCCGGGCCCGCCTGCTTAACACCCCGGGTCTATTTGGGACCAAGTTTCACCCTTGGCCGACTTGATAAATACGAGATATATCGTACGAATAGAGTATGAGAGTATGCGGCATCGTCAACCGCGTTTCATACAAAGACAAAACGAGCTATTATAAACTGCCACTCTTGTTGAAGAAGCGAGCTCAACATGCCAATTCGGTGGTCGCTTCTTTTTGCAATCATTTGCCCACTCAGAGACTACCATCTTCAGCATTCGTTCAATGCAATTGAGAATTGCGCCACAATGGTGAAAACGCACGTTTATGCTGGCGATTTACAAGTTCAAGTCTTCCGTTCCTATATAATGAAAAACATTTCCGATGCTCGTCTCGTGGCCGCCACTACAGCTGAAGGCAAGGTGAAGCGTCTATTCATTTGCTGAACAACAGATTGCTCCACCACCGTCGATTCCTCATATGATGGCACCACTCCGATGACGCAGTTGTTTGCTATTTGGACGCACTTGAGCGATTTAAACGCCGTCATAAATATATTAGTTGCCGTTGTTCGATAAGCCTTCGTCAAGTAAATCGTCAGCAGCGAGGCCAATGGTGCATGCAAACAAGTTGTGGCAACGGCTGTATTTACCAAGCCTAAATGCCAATTTTTTGTTTTCAAAACGTCTGAAACGTTTCTCACCTGTGGCCTTGATTGGTAGTGCTAGCAAGGACCAGCCGAAGACGATGCAGTTAGGAGTGAGGAAGAGAGTGGGGACGGAGACCATTATGATGATGTTCCTCACGATGGTCACATGCATGCGATGAGTTGTCTCACTGACGACGTTGTTCTTTAGGTTGTTCTTCAGGATTCGCAGTGTCAGAATGGCAAATACTACGGTAGACTATAAAACGTGCTTTGTGCATGCGTAAAAATGCAAACCACTGCTGCAAGAATGAAGAAAACCCCGACCACAAAGCCAAAGTTGATTATAGGGATGCCGAGGTGGAAAAAGTAATAGGATGTGAACGGATGAAAAACGGTAAAGTCTCTCTCATTCGACCAAAGGAGGATTGCACGTTTCGTTGGATAGAACTAAAGCGGAAGAATTCTTCGAGTTTGAAGTTTCTTCACGATTCGGACAAATATGTGGACCGGATTTCGTTCAGGGCGGCAGATGAACTGAAAAATGCCAATGGCTGTCGGAAAGAAAACATTGAGGCATATAATAACGATGACGAGAGATCGCGGCGAAAGCTTGAAAGGCGATCCTTGACGCAGGACAATCTGAAAGGAAATCAGAGGAATTGAGAACTTAAATGAAACCGAAAGAAGAACAATGATGGGGTACCCGTCATGATTAAAGCCCTGTTCAGAGTTCCGCGACCGCGACCGCGACCGCGACGCGCGACCGGGGCAAGATCTTTCTTCTTTTCCGTT
>JAQIXL010002036.1:0-14635 GCA_034700245.1 Poikilolaimus oxycercus | reverse complement strand
AAGTATGCCACGAGAATCTCCATTTCATGAGGATTCCGATGGTATCCTTAACTTCTCCAATTGCCCTTCAAAATCGCCTCAAAAGAAGGAATTCAGTAGGCAGGTGACCGAAAATTTCAAAAACGCCGGAGGCTGGAGTGAAAAAAAGCGCAGGGGTCCAAAGTCAAGCTTTTGTTGGAGTTTCTTCAAAGTTCTTATATGCATCTTGTAGATCTCGACTCGCTCTTTCGTTTGGAATCAAATCGCAGGGGTCATAGCCATTAGGATCTCAATTATAAGGCTGATCGAAACTGGCATTATTTCAGCATTTTGAATTGCCGTTAGCTAAAACTCGCACACATGTGTCATTTGGAACTTCGGACTGTTGTTTGCAAGCGACCCAGAGAATTGGTAGCAAATACTTTCTACTTTCTGTCTGCATCGTCTTGCTAATGAAAACGGACACCAGGGATGTCGACGAACGTCGAGGAACAAGCAAAATAATAAAAAAAAATTTCCCACCCCCGATTGTCGCGGGGGAGGGGGGTTCCGGAGGCCGGAGGCCTGTTTAAGTGCTGATTGGCTGACATCCCGGGAAAGTTCAAGATCAACCCGGGTTCCTTACTTGAGCTCTCCAGAGCTTTAGGTTGGCATCCCGTGACTGTCCAAGACCAACCCGGGTTCCATACTTGGCTGATCAGAGCTTTAGGCTGGCATCCCGGGCTGTCCAAGACCAACCCGGGTTCCTTCCTAGGGCTTCTCAGTCTGACCTCACGGGAGTTCCAATACCAACCCGGGTTCCTTCCTTGAGCTTCTCAGTCATGGGCTGACATCCCGGGAGTGTTCAAAACCAACCTAGGTTCCTTCCTTGGGCTTCTCAGTCATAGGCTGACATCCCGGGACTATTCAAGATCAACCCGGGTTCCTTACTTGAGCTCTCCAGAGCTTTAGGCTGGCATCCAGGGACTGTTCAAGTCCAACCCGGGTTCCTTACTTGAGCTCTCCAGAGCTTTAGGCTGGCATCCCGGGACTGTTCAAGATCAACCCGGGTTCCTTACTTGAGCTCTCCAAAGCTTTAGGCTGACATCCCGTGACTGTCCAAGACCAACCCGGGTTCCATACTTGGCTGACCAGAGCTTTAGGCTGGCATCCCGGGCTGTCCAAGACCAACCCGGGTTCCTTACTTGAGCTGACCAGAGCTTTAGGCTGGCATCCTGGACTGTCCAAGAAAGACATAGGCTTCTTATTCATACTACCCCTGACATTGGCCTTTCTTTAAGGGATTTTATAACCGGACAAAAATCTTATGGCTTGTTGGATTCGAACCTGCAAGGTTCAGGACCTGTCCAAAGCTTACCACCTGTGTCCGAGTTTTACCACCCGGATTGCCGATTGCAAATGCCCATTACTTGCACAGATGAACACATAAGTGGTTCATTCTATATACCGTTCGACTCGCCATGAAACGCTCTATCTTTTGGTATATGATTTGCCAGCTTTTGAACACATCCTGAGAAATCGACTTTTTCGAGGGGTACGGTAACTTCCTTGGATGACGTCACCGGTCAAATCTGACTTCATTTTTGGCATCTACGGCATCGAATTGCTATAGAAAAGTTGTTTGGAAGTCATAAAAACCTTATAGCAAAATTTTGGTCACAACGTAAGGATGGCTACAGCTTTCTATATAAGGTTAACTATTTGGATTCTGAAAAGTAGCTTCTAAAAGATAGGAAAAACGAACGTAAATTCCTGGCACGAGTTTTGCCGGGCCAAAGTCATCGTCGGTAAAGGTAGCGGCCAACTGTTTGGTCTTTTCGACCTGAGCGCTGTAGTATTCGTCTTGTTTTAAGCGTTGTCGAAAATGTGTGACGCCCTTCCAAGTTCGAAATTCCCGTTCCACTTCGGCCACATCATCGTCGCTAAGATGCTTCACTGCTTTCAGCTGTCTGATGTTCGCCACAAATGCTTTGTAAAAGGCTTCGGCTGGATAGTTTGGGTCAAGTTTCCTGAAAATCTCGCTACTCATTTGGTTACAAATTAATACTAACATTCGTTGTTTTGCCTCACGAATTAGTTCCTTTCGCAAACGCTGGACGAACTCGTGAAGATAAGTCCGCCGTGCGCAGAAATGACCCACGTCAACATCACCGATCAATTTGTTCGGCTCCTTGAAGATCCTAAGACGGTACAAAACGGCATTAAAGAATGGAAAAGTTACAATGTTGGCACGACTCCCGCAGTTTGACGGCTGATAACGAGCGCGTTACATCCAGTGCAGGCAAAACCTAGTTTTTGTCTTCGAAACCAATGGAAGACGCGTTCTGGATCTGTTCGACTTCGTGTTTCGATAATCGTCAGTTGGTTCTGCAAAATGTTGTTTTCCACCATGAGTCATTTCTTACCCTGTTATTAGGAACGAAAATGAAATCTGCGCTTTCGACGCGTTTTCCAGAGACGGCGAGCATCGGTTGCTGGAAGTAGTCGTCATTCATGAACTTGTCCGAAAGATCGACGTATGCGGCCTTTGGATTGCTAATTTTCTGTTCTACAGCATATTTTGTATTAAAATGTTTGCCGAAACTCACGGATGAGGTTCATACACTGACGGTGACCTCTTGAAAACACTTTTCTCAGAACTTCTCGAGCATCCTCCTAAAAATGTCCTCCAATTCCAGGCATAACATACTTTAATTAAAGCCAGAACTTCATTATCGTTGGCAAGAATCTGTTTCTGGGATTCAAAGAATCCCTCGAAGGTATCGTTTTCATCGTTTCTTAGCCTAAACTTTGAAACTATTATCAGCAGCAAACATACACGAATTTTTCTCCGTCAAGCAACAGACGGCGCTTTAGGCGCCGAATAAGCACGTCCAGGTAGAGATGCGGATCACAGAAATGAGAAATGCCTCCAGGGTTGTCGGGATTCTCCGTAATGCGCCCATTCACAACGTGACTGCAGAAAAACAATCGTGGTTTTCAGAAGAAAAAAATGTTACATTAATGGAACGGGCAGCTTTTCTTCTATTCTTGTCGTGTCTTGTTTCTTGTCGCAGAAAATACATCTGGAAGTAGTTTACAGGTAGTTTGCAGTCTTTTCTTACGTGTATGCACCCATTGTGGTGACTTTTCTGCTCCAACGATACACCAACGCTGGGTTCTTCACGCTTCTCGTCTCGAGTGTCGCTATTTCAGCCTTCAAATTACTTATAAAATAGCTTGAGTCAAATACGCACGTCTTTCCGGTTCATTGTGAAGACGGCTGGTCCAAAGTCGATCAATGGGGTAGTCTTCTCGGACTCCACGTTTTCGAAAGACGCCGTTGGAGCGGGCTGTATGATTTCGGCGGATGATGACGAGCCTTGTTGATCTTCCGGCTTTTTTCGCCACCATTCCAAAGGAGTTTTTCTCTTGGAGTTTTCGACGTTAAGGATATAAAAATACAACGAGTCGCAAATCTTCGTTAGGCCGCGATTCATCAAAATTCGTTTGACATCATCGATTTCTTGCTGAACCAATAGCTTTGATGCAATGCCATTTCACTGTCTTACCCTCGAAAGCGGCTTCAGCTCTACGTCTTCTGCAATTGATTCCAAGGCAGCTTCACAAAGTTTTCTCTGCGTGCTGCGCGGCTTCCCTCTGTTTTCAATATAAAAGAGGCTAGGAAGGGCGCAAACTTGGCTTCAGCTGCCAGCTTACGAAACATCCTCTTGCGAGCACGTAGTGCGACGACTTCATTGAAGATGAGTGGCTCACAATTGTGCCCAACATCTGGGTTTCCGATAAGAACGCCGTTTTCAATTACTCTGAATTGAAATATTTACTGCAAAAAGCATCTCTTACATTTTCGGAAACTCGGCTGTTGAAAGCTTCTTAGCGAGTTTCCAGCATGCATGACAGCTAAAAGGACTTGAGATTTATAAAAAAACGCGTACGCAAATTGCTGCCGTTTCGAAATACTATACTTGTGCCAGTGATAACAGAGTCGGGGATTTTCTCGAATTCTTGTTTCGAGCAGATTCGTCGTTCCGTCGCGATTCTTCTAAAACACGACTTTTAAGTAAGATAGAACACTTTAGAAACGAATGAACTTCTGTCTTTTTGTCTTATATGTATGTACGATTCTCACCTGGCAATGCGGACCTTCAATGAAGGCAAAGACGCTCAGCGACATGGACGAAGGAAGACCAAACTGGAGATAATCAATGCCGTTGCATGCAAGAAATTTGGGGTGCAAAGCAACTGCGAAGATTTGTTTAGCAAACTTATCACCTGCTGCCTGTATTTTTAGCACTCGAACTACGAAAGGCAGTTGGTGCGTCAACGGTCATTGACAGGCCAACGCAGCCAGCCTTTCTCCAGCAGTTGTCTCTGCATAGAATGTTTCGGCGAACAGAGTTCTATTCTATACTTTATTGGGCTGTTAAAAGAACAAAAACCACGATTACAAAGATGCGCGACTAGGTTCGAGAATCGGAGCTGCACTGCTGGCGCGTCGACGTGACCGTTTCGTCGGTCGCGGTGCCTCTTCGATCTCGACTTCTTTTCGTTTTCGAGCGCTACGTACCACTGCGCCTAAAGAGGGAATTTTTCTTTTTCATTATTTGGCTAATATCAAAAATGGCTGAAGACGATTACGAACTGAATGCTTGCTTATACGCTTGTGGATCTCGTTCAAAGATTATTTTCAAGACGGTCTGCTTCTCAGCTTCTGAGGAGAGAACTTTCAGCTCCTCATCCGTTGCCTCCACCCTCTGTCGCTCTTCCAGCAGGAAATTATACAGCGAGAATTTTTTGCCTAAAACTTGCCTGAACAACGTATATTAATGTTTGCACACTCTCTTACTTTTGTTTTCCACCAATTCTTCGAACGCGACGCCAAATCCTGTCAGCTAGAACGTCAAGATAAAGACGAGGTGAGCAGATGTGGGGATTCAGCGGCACATCCGGGTCCGTCACGACGCGCCCGTTCTTGATTCGGCTGCAATCGAAATGAATACTGACAAATAAACGATGCTTACATCCGTGGAAAGCTGGGAACTTGAGTGGTCTCTTTGACAAGGTGAAACTTCAACGTTTGACAACCAAGGCACCTGTGAAAAATAACACTAGTTTTCTTGAAGAAATGAACTTGCATGTAGTTCGTGGCTTCTGGTTGCGGTAGCCAGAGATAAACATGTCCGGGATGCTTTCGACTTGGCGTCTCCAACATCATTACGCTCGGGTTCTGCACAAATGTGTTAGACGGAAGTTAACAAGATCACAAACGTTCACGCCCGGCACAAGCTTGGCTGGTCCAAAGTCGTCATCCTTCCATACCGGTGACGGTCGTTCAGTTGCTATACGCTTTGCCTTTCTGTCAGTGTGAACACGCGTTTTAAACGCTCCTCGAACTCCTTTCCACGCTTTGAGCAATTCCGACTCAACAGCGGTAACTTCGGCCCGGCTCAGTTCGCTCAGCGCCTCTAGTCGGCCTATATTTCCAAGGAACGCTTTATAGAAAGCCTCCACAGGAAAGTTTGCATCATTTTTCCTGTAATCGAACAATTGTTCACGTATTGATTGTTGAATCATAAGATTGAAATTTTAAAGAGAAATTGGAAATCAGAAAAATTACACACACTCGTTGAAGGCATTCACGAACGAATTCGCTGCGAAGTCTTGCAACAAACTCTTCAACGACGGTGCGCACTGGACAGAAGTGACCCGCATCGACATCGCCAACAATCTCATTCGGTTCTTTGAAGACTCTTAAAGGTAAGTTTTGAGCAATTTATTGCTCACATCGCGGGTGCTGGACCTCGTCGTTTGTGACGCGTGACTTCGCCATGGCATCCGCTGCAGAAGAAAAGCTTTTTATGTCGAAAGAAATGAAAAGCCCGAGATGGATTTGTTCGACTTCGCGCTTCGATCATCGTAAATTCACCCTGAAAAGCAATTATTCAGGAGGTTCGTTACCTTATTGTTGGTAATGAAAATAAAATCGGCGCCTTTGGGTCGATCTCCCGAGACTAGAGGCATTGGTTGACGGAAGTAGTCGTCGTTCAGGAATACGCCGACGAGGTCTGGCTCTGGAGGTTTCGGATTGTGAAGATTAATGTTTGCTCCTGAAACCGTCATGCGTGTAAGAATCAAAGCTTACGGATAAGAGTCAGGCATCCCTTCGGACCTCTTCGCAAGATCTCTTCGCGAGCTTCATTTGCTTCGCTCTAAACATCTTTGAGTTGATGAGCACAGCCTACCTCTTTCAAAACTATTACTTCAGGGTCACTTGAAAACAGTTTGTTCAATTCCGATTCAAAGAAGTCCGTGAACGAAACGCTCCCGTCATTTCGTTGCCTAGACGATTGAAGGATGAAAATTTAGAGAAGGTTCTTACACAAAGACTTCGCCCGCAATTGTCAAACGACGCTGAAGACGCCGAGCCAGCGTCTTTACGTAGGTAGGTGGATTGCAGTAGTGCGGCACTCCACGAGGACAGTCTGGATTATCGGTTAGTCGCCCGTTGACGACGCGACTGAATTCAAACAGAATGCGTTCTCAGCGAGAACAAAAGCTTACATAATTGGACAAGGGCGCCTCTCAGCTGCTTGTTTTGTGCTGCAGAACTGACACCTAGGAACGAGTATTGTGCTGTTTAAAACTGCCTACACGAAAGCTCCAGTTCCACATGTTTTCTTCGCTGACCAGCGATAGACGAGGGCTGGGTCGGCGGTGCTTCGCGTTTCCAGGATTGACAACTCGCCCTTAAGAGAAATGCGTCCGAATCAGAAACAAACGGTTTTGAGATTCATGGTGAAAACAGCCGGTCCATAATCTTCAGGCGGTGCTTCGGTCTTTGAAGTTGGCATTGGCAAATTGGGCGAACAGATGAAGGATAATGAGTGTAGTAGTCCGAGCGTCCGAGAGGCAACAATTCAATCGACATTGCGCGAAGTCGTCTTCGTTACCAAATTAGCACTTTCGTTGAACCGTTTTATCACTAATCAAGCCAATGCACTTTCGAAGTGACAACTTCCCGTACAAGCATCTAGTTTTTTTCAAGAGGTTTGAATTCGGAAAAGATATTCGGTTCTGCTTTCAAACAACTAGCCGTCGGTTCTGCTTTCAAACAACTGGCTTAGAAACGATTTTCACGGCGTGGGCGTTTTGCTGCTTGTGTCTGCCCACTTTGAGCTTCTGTTACTTTCCTTTTACGAAACATTCGCAAGCGTCCAACTGAAACCACTTTTGGATTCATATGGCTAGTCAGAAGGCAGAAAATACAATACAAGAACAACGTACGGAATGCATCTTGATAGGATTTCGGATCGCGCTCAAATACAGCTCGAAGAACTTTTTGACGGTCGACATCCGAGAGGGACTTCAGCTCCGCATCATTCGCCTCAACTTTTGATCGTTCTTCCGCCACAAAGTCTTCCGGAGAGAATTCTTTACCCAGGAATCGCCTAAACCAAATGTTCTGACAAGACAATTGCACTTTTGATTTCCCCCAACACGACGTAAACGACTCCAAATCCGATCTGCAAGAACATCCAAGTATGGTCGCGCTGAGCAGATGTGCGAGTTGACTGGTTCATCTGGATCTGATATTACTCGGCCATTCTTAACACTACTAGAAAGGATTTCTTGAAAAAAAAAACTAATTTCATTACATCCTAGGCAATTTCGGAATTTCAGCTGTTTTCTTGAGTAGATGAAACTTTTGAGACTGGCAGCCGAGACAACTGCAAATTTTTAAAGCAAGCCAATAGCGATGGCTAAAACGCCTTACGCATAGCTGGTTGAGTAAGCCACTGGTGCCCATAGGTAAACGTGTCCGAGGTATTTTCGGCTGGGCGTCTCCAGCACCATAACACTTGCTTTCTGAAAACGGCGTTTTCTCTGATTGTGAGATTACGACAACAAAAGCGAAAAAGAAAGAGTCACAAACATGCGTTCCTGGGACGAGTTTCACCGGGCCAAAGTCTTCCACCTGTATGATGGCGGGTGTTTCAGCAGCTTTCTGTTTTGCTTTTTCTTCTTTCACATTATTATAGTGATTTCGGGCCCAAAAGCCATAATAACCATTCCAGGATTGGAATACGCGTTCCACCTCGGCCACATCGGCATCACTCAACTCGTCGAGTGCTTTCATTTCTCTCAGTTTTGCCACAAAGACTTTGTAAAAGGCAATAACTGGAAAATTCGGATCCGCTTTTCTGTAATAAAGGGCTTTATAACACGTTTGAGCAAACCGTCGTTTGACCGCCTCACGAGTGAATTCGCTACGGAGGCGTGCGGTAAAAGCTTCGAGATGGGTTCGCACGCGACAAAAATGACCTACATCTGGGTCGCCAATCAGTTGATTGGGCTCTTTGAAAACTCTAAAGATGAGCAGAAATTGGAAACAAAAATTGACCTACAGTGTAGGCGATGGACCGCCGCACTTACGGAGTCGAACAGCGGGGACGCAATCTTTGCAAACAAAACGCGCTTTGTTCCTAGTCCAATGGAAAACCCGATTTGGATTCGTTCGGCTTCGGGTTTCAATTATCGTAAATTTGCCCTAATATATTTCTCTTTTCATCAACATGTGCTTTACGTTGTAATTTGGTAGAAGAACAAAATCCGCGCCTTCGGGTCGCTTGCCAGAAACGGTAAACATTGGTTGTTGGAAATAAGGGTCCTCCATGAGCTGATTTGAAAGATCGGGCGTTTGATTCTCGTTGCCTATTATCGTTTCTAAACAATTATTGCAAAACGTGAGAAAGATTACGCGCAGGAATAAGACTAAGGCATTCTCCGCGACCGAGTGGAAAGAGTTTCTTCAGAACCTCTTCCTTGTCTTCCTAAATCATCCGAAAGTTATTGAATAACGCAAACTCGCCGTGGATAATGCTTGCACCTCGGCATCACTCGCGAAAAGCTCTCTTTGCGTTTCGAAGAACTTCTCAAACGAAATTTTGGAATTCTTCTCTTGACTGAAAATATTGGCGTAAACATCTTATGAAGTGCGCCAACATAAATGCTTCGCCCTCAATGAGCAAACGACGTTGAAGACGACGGACAAGAAGGCTCAAATAGGTCGGCGGTGAACAAAAATGAGGCACTCCACCAGGACAGTCCGGATTATCACACACTCTGCCGTTTATTACACGACTGAAAGTTTCGCTGTTGGACAGAAAATGAAAATTTCGTTGACATGAAATTGAGACTTACACAATTGGAATACGCTGCTTGTCCAGGGATGCATTTTTGTTTGCGATAGAACGACAAGTGTGGCATCTGCAACGGAGACTTGCGGTCTATTTTTTCGTACGCGTATGCATTGCGCCGAGAATCTGTCCTTCGCCAACGGTACACCAGCGACGGATCCTTCAAGCTTCGTGTCTCAATGGCTTTCAGTTCTTCCTTTAACTGAAAAATAAACAATCAGTCCGTGCACTACGAACCTTAACGTGAAACTACGAACCTTTTTAACATTCACAGTCAGGATGGCCGGTCCAAAATCCGGCAGAGGTTCGGCGTTCTCTTTTGCCGCGATCTTCTTTAGCTGGCGCTTTGACAGAGCTCCACTTTCCGATTTTTTCTGATTCCAATTAAGCATATTAATAGCGTTGCGAAGCTTTTTTGGGTCACCGGCACGCAAAATATTTTTCACCTCAGCAACTTCTTCCTTAAGAGCCACTGTATCGGTAACAAAATGACTTGCATTCGTCAGCAGGGCAAACTTCTCGTTGTCGCGAACCGACCTTAGAGCGGCAGCGCAACGCCTAAGCGTATTAAAACCCGGTGGTTTTCCTCTGGTGGAAATAATGTTTGCTTGGCTCATGAGACGTAACAAACTTCACTTCAGCGGCCAAGCGATGGACGAGGTGATTTCGTACACGTTGTGCGACTACTTCAACGAAAATTAGCGGCTCACAAGTGTGTCCATCATCGGGGTCTCCGTGGAGGACGCCATTTTCCAGGGTGCTGCGTTTGAGGAAATGTCTTTAGCGAGCTTGGATACTTACATCTTGGGAAAATCTAGTGTCGAAAGCTCTCTAGCGCGCTTCCTGCACATGCAGCAGCTGAAAGAGAAGCAAAGTCATAAAAAGAAGTCTTACACGTAGATGCATCGATTCTGGTTTTCCCATTTGCGGTGCTGATGCCAGTGATAGCAGAATTTTGGATTTTCTCGGCTCCGTGTTTCGAGAACCTTCCTTGATCCAGAAATCTCCTATAATAAATTTTTTAAATGGTTTTTATAAAAATATTTTCAATTTCTACAATATTTCAGCAAGAACGTACCTTTTTGCCGTCGACAAATGCGTAAGTCATAGACATTGGGGATGAAACTGTGAACGAGTGAGGTGATTAAGGTGGGAGAAGACAGTGTCCACTTTCAAAAGTGCTAACTTGCGCGCAGTCCCTCAGAAGATTAGCACATACACTTTGTAAGATTCGTTAAAACTCCAAGCACAGGCCGTAGCTCCACCTCATTAGACTTTGCACTGTAGTGAAAGTTTCGAAACGTCAAATGTCAAGAATTCCGGCAGATGAATACGTAGTTTGGGGTTCCAAAACCAGCTGGGCAGCAAACCGCAATTGATCTGCTGAAGTGCACATTCTTAAGAGCGAGACTCGTTTCGCCGTAAGCCTAGCACCTGGAGACCCTTTTTCACTCACTAACCTCCGTTTTCTCTCTGAATGTACACTCATGGATTTGTTCTACGATATTCACGGTTCGATCTCGATGCTCATCAATTGCTATGTGCTCTACGTGGTTATTCGAGTGCGCACCTCAACGCGAGAATATTGGCTCTACGCAATCGGTGTGCAGGTGAAGAGGTAGACAGCGACACCGCATGAAGTTTCAGGTTTTCGCGCTTCTGGGAGACCTTCAAGTTTCTCTACTTTCAAGACCGGTTTTTGTTGTTTCGCCTCTTCCTAACCCGGTGATTGTCTTCAATGGCCACCTAGCAGCGTTCTTCACGGATCATAGCCGATTCTTTGTTGTTTGTTGCTGCAAAAACGGAAAGAAACTGCGAAGCTGTTCAGGCTGGCATTCTTTTCGCCTTTTCCGGGCTACTCGGTTGTATCTTCGGGTTGATTCTCTCGCGTTACGCGCTCGCCGTTCCATTAAACGGTCTTGAGAGCCGATTTTTTCAACGTTTTCCTCCCAGGTCAGACTACTCTTTGATAGTGTGCGACTTTTTCAGATTCCTTGTTAAAGGTGGATTGGTTTTCATGGTTGCTTTCTTGTGCGGAGGAATCTACTTTCTCTCGGATCATCAAGAAAGCTATGCCTACTTGTTCAAGGTGTCTTTCACTCGGTTTCTTTCATTAATACTCACAGATCGATCCTTATTGGACGTCAGAGAAGCCGACAGCTGTTATTTTTCGTGATCGGCTATTCAGTCAAATATTCTACGTCGCCATTCTTGCGGTCGGAACAGTGATATACGCGAGTGTCACGGCGTTATGCGTTCGACTCCTTCTGCTGCTTTTTGCTCGTGATTCCAATGCTCGAAGCAACAGGACCGTCAGGTTGCAGCATCGTCTCACACTGGCGGTCGTCTTGCAGGTTTGTAACTTGTCCGACAAGCCCTCGTTTCAGACAATAACCACGCTTATTTTCGTCTTCACTCCGGTCGCTGGGCACTTCTACCTCTACACGATCGACTACGATAATGAAGCTACAACGCGTTGATGGCGCTGTGGACTGTTCACTCAAATGCGAACTGCGCGCTAGTCCTCGGGCTCATTCAGCCGTTTCGACGCTTTGTCGCCTCAAATCTGAAAGCTCTTCTCAGAGCAGTGACATTTGGCGCCGCTATTAGATGCGAGCAGGTGACAGCAAGTAATAGTTCTCTACCTCACGATACTAGTAGACACAGCCGCCAAGCCGTTTCACCACGCTATTGACAGCAAATATTTTCTCATATTGGCTGAAAGCCCCACTTGCTGCTCATAGAAGATTTCGTATAAAGAAACGTGGGCGTTAAGCACAATGTTGTAATTATTCATTTTCCACAAAATAGATGACCTGGAAGGCCACTCGCAATCAGAAACTACGATTCGCCTCTCTGGATTCGTCTCGAGTGCTCTTGGAAGGTCCCGAAACGTGCAACGTTTTCAGCGCAGTGCACATGAAAAGCGATCTGAACGTGAAGTTCCCCATAACTAGCCGACAACCTCAAAGCTTCTCGCACCTCCCTGTGTCGCCAAGCAAATATGAAAACGTAGATCTGAGTGTTGAGGTTGTTCATGTGACCGAAAAGGACGGCAAAGCCGCCAGCTGCAAAGTTTCGAACTTTCATCTTCCGTGAGAGATATCGCATGCCTTCGGGATTGACACCCATCGCCTTCTCACGCCATGTCAAGTAGCTGCCAATGGCACGAGGAAGAGCGTCGAGCAGAATGTCGAAGACACTACAAAGCACTTTGGACTCAGAAGCATAAAAGGTCAACCTGAGAGCAATCATGGTCTTCGTGAAGTTGATCTGGGACTTCCGACGGCGCTGAACTTCGGTGATGTCGGATCCTGTAGTTGAGATCCGCTATATACCAAAAGTTGCTTCGGAGAATGATCCACTCACTTGAGCTACATATTTCTTCAGCGAAATGACAACGACACCGCAGATAATAACGCTGAGAAGAGACCCGCTAGCTGTCACGTATTTCGCGATCTCGTAATAACTAAAAGTCGCATTAGCAATTCTCATTGTATACAGTGGTTCGATGAACGCGGATGTACCACAGAGAAGGGGCACTTGCACTCCTTGTATCGACTGAATAATTGGTCGAATCCATGCAATGGCGCAAATGACCATGGACATGGAATATACTGCTGCGATCATAGAAAATTGCAGGCGAGTGTTAGATCTGAGACTTTGCTTTCTGAGGAAAAGGAAATAACCTCATGTAGAAAATCGGATACCGAATAGCATCAAACGGTCAATGCTGCCAACGACAAGCATGAAGGAACTAGCCGAGTCCGACCAACGCCAGATAAAGGTCGGCAACAACATGCAGACAATTGGATCCTTCAAATGACCATTGGGAACTCTTAACGAAACACGAACCGTCATTTGGTGGCACCCATCGTCGGTAAGAAACATTCGAAGTCGGTGGATTCCGGCTACTAGCGTTGCAAATCCTGAAAAAAACTCTTCTTTTTTTTGTTGAACTTGCCATCCAGTGCATCAGCTGTTGAAAGGGCGATTGTGATGATGTACTCTTTTCGAATCCTCAATGTGGGCTGGCGCAAAAGAGCTGCTAGAAGAAGACCGTTTGAGATTGCTGCTCCAGCTGCAAGACAGAAGGTTAGTTCTCTATTTGGAAATTTTCAATTTTCACGTACTAAAATTCCTCAAAACTTCAAGTTCACAGACCTCCAAAGACGGTGTAGATGGCTGTAATAGTAATGGCCAGGGAATCTCTTGGGCAAGGATCCATAGAAGGCGGAAGGGAGTTTCCTTGTCTCAGTCACACGACAGGATTCGTGCACCCGAGATGTACTGAAGAAGGGTGGGCGTGAGAAGCGACAAGCTCGATCGAGAAATGTTTAGTGAACAAGATGCGGTTGCATTTTTAGTTAGAAACAGCTGTAAATGCCATCGTTCAATGAAATCATCTGTCGTCATTTCGGATTTCGAGTTTTATGTGCCAAACTAATCCAAAACAAGCATATCTAATGACGAGTGAATAAAGAAGAGGAAGCAGAAAACAAGTGACTCAGTTAGTTGCGAAGTCGCTGCCCCAGACGGTATCGCGAACGCGATCCACGAACTCTCGGAGAACCTTAAAGGGAGTCAACAAAAGGTGGAAGATTGCCTTGTACTCGCTCGAATTAACCAGTTCCTTTACAGCGTTGTCAAAAGGAAGATAGTAGGCCGCAGCAATCATGCTAAAAACCGCGAAGTCGACCTAAAATATCCAGTTCTGCCAGAAAACAAGTCATCTTACAGAGCGCACTTGGTCGCCGAGAATGAATTTCTTGTCGCCGACGGCTTTCTGATAAATGTCCAGATCCTGTTTGAGCAGATACGAGAACTCGGCAGGTGTGAAATGTCCCAGAGAACGACCAATTCGTTGCACGAACTGAGTTTTCGTTTAACTTTCACCGTCCAACTTACAAGTCCCTTGAAAATTGGATGCAGAATCGGAATCAGGAAGCTCCTAACTGTGTCAGAGACGCCACCTCCCTCGATAATGACATCGGTGAAACGGGCGCTCTTCGCTTTTTCGTTGAGGAACACGCTGAAAAAGTGAGACGCCTTTAGAATTGCTCACAAGAAAGAATTCTGCGTGACGAGTCGCTGAAGGGACCAAGAAAGCACGGATTCATTTGGTGACAGCTCTTCCTGCAAAACCGCTTGCCTTGAAGCAGTGAGAACGAACGTGAATGTTGAAATGCTTCTCGAGAGCAGCAATGATGAGCTGCGAGTCGGCAATGTGTTCACCGTTCAGTTCGATGAACGGGACAAGGCCATGTCTTCCCTTTGAAGGCGACGTTAAAGAATATCGCGGCCAGGGTTGTAAACGGTTCGAACCGGGTCGAACCGGTTTGAACCGGTTCGAACCGTCGACCATCGGGTCGGTTCGAGCCTTTTTTTCTGATCGACCGGTTCGGTTCGGTTCGGTTCGGGTCGGTTCGGTTCGGGTTACCTCATTTTAGCCGACGTCC
>JAQIXL010002035.1:0-14643 GCA_034700245.1 Poikilolaimus oxycercus | reverse complement strand
CTTCCTAGGGGTAATCGAGGCCGCCGGATTCGAAAATCGATGTTTCGGAAGACGGTTATTTGAAGAAAAGCCTGCAACGGAGACCGTTTTGTTGCCAACTTTGACCTACGAGAAGTTATGAGCCGACGTTTACCCCCACCGATTTCACTTTTCTGCCCACGTTTTCGTATCAAAAGATGCAGCTTCGGGAGGGCTACAACATATCAAAAAATCAGCCACCTTCCGTGAATGAGTGAATAAAACCGTCCTGGAATACGGTATTTTTCTCCTTCTCCCAACACACAAATTGTGATTTTTGACGATTTTCACTTTAAAGCTCGGGATTTCAACAGCGCAGGGCGATTCAGCGCCGAATTCTGACCCAGGGGACAACCAGACCCGATTTTTAGCGACAAAGGCTAGACGACCAAAAAATATTCTTCGAAATGGGCTAGTTTCCGGACCAAGATTTTCATTTTGCTCGTATTTTCAACAGGAAGCGATATCGCATGGGGCTGTAGAAGAAAATAACACTCCCCGAGGGATGGGCTATCCAACGGCGCCAAGACCGGAGAAAACTGGGAACCCACTGTGAACACCCTCTTTGAAGGCTCTTTGATTCTTCTAGAGAACGAGTGTTAAAGCGCTGCTTTCAAGTTCATTTTCCTGATAGAAAGAAACCGATTTCGAACTCAAGCCAAGCAACGCAAAAATCAAAGCGTTACCTGAGCAACTGTGTTCTGGGCTAGCTCATTAGTGATGTATCCCTCATCGTAGGCCTTGTTCGTGAGATTCATCGCCCAGAGAAGTGGCAGCCAATACATCGAGCGACCCTTCTTCAGTCGCAGTATCTCATCCCTCTCGTGGGGCATCATGAACCCTGAAACTTCAAAGTTGTACACAAAAGTCTTTTCACCTGAGGCGACGACGGTGTCCAACGTTGGCAAACGTTTCTTGACTTGAATTGATATGTTTCGAAACGAAAGAAGCTGCCCGAGGACGCAATAACGAACAATGGTCCGACGGAACATTCGAGCCCTCTCGCTGGCCCCATGAATATGCGTCGCTACCATGAAGGCGACACTGAAGACATTCGACTAACAAGTGAAACTCAAACTTGTCAATGCTTCCAATGTTGAAGATGATCTCATCATAGCGCGATACCACTCCTTTGACATAAAATCCGAGGATGAGGTCGAGTGGGATGTAACTCATTCGCTCATCGCAATGTTTCACCAGCATTTGAAATGAACTGAAAACCTGCAGTCATGGAAAAAGTGGAATACCTCATCTGCTCAATAGAAAGAGCAAAATGTGAAACGAAGTAGATGACGTAGTAAAGGAAGAGCCAGACAAGCAATTCCCACATTACGGCCTTGAGAATAGAGCCTCGCCATCGAAAAAGCAGTCGGAGAATTGAGCGCCAATTGCCGTTCCAAACAGAGTTGTGGTAGTTGACTGTCATACCCTAAAAGAGGAAAAGGCTGAATCGGGAAACTACGCGGTCTTCACGAGGCAATGAGAAATGAAAGGGCAACGAGACGTTCTCGCCGCCTACACGAAGAGTCGGGCTTCTCTGCCCCAAAGCAGTTTTCAAGTTTTTACATTGTCCGGCCACCTTGAACGGACGTATTGATTTTGTACGCCACAGGAGGAAGTAGATGACTGCTAGTGCAGGGTGGCTGGTGCTATTAGGTGGTAAGCCTTTGAGTATACAAGCTGTCCCTTGCTCTACTTGGGCCAGAGATCGGTTTCACAAGCTAAGCCGTAGTATGCGACTGCTTTGGATAGCTTGTCGAGAAGCCTCACAGATGGAGAAGAGGACTTATAGCTATTTCAGGAGAGCTTGCTGTAGGGACTACATATGTTTCGCTACTTCTTCGGTTCCTTTAGAACAACCAGACCAACAACCTGAGAGCGGAGCCAGGACTTCTGGGACTCTTTGCCGTCACTTTGAAACCTAGGTGAAACAAGGAGGACGTAATGTCCTCTTTCTGTTGTCTTCTATGGGTTCCGGGTTCTGACGCGTCTCATTTCACCCAGCGACCACTTTTCAAGACAAATAAATGCTTTATCTGAACTTTCACATCACAGTGCAGACTCTGGAAATCGCCTTCCACCTTCTTTTGTTCAAGTTTCCGTTCAGAAGCATCGTCGTCGAACCGTTAGCGTTCGCCTTCTCGGCTTCAGCTGCGCCTTCTTCAAGCTCTTCGTAGCCGTCGATGGAATTTGTGCTTTCATCTAAGCCTTGCGAGTAGTTTTCAAAATGTTGCTCTGACCTCTCTTTCGATCGACGATCTCCCAAATCGACTTCTTCTTGCTTCGAATGAGGAAATAAGTTTCCATTTCACCCTTTCCTTTGATTGTTACTCTGCCCCGAGGTTGGAAGATGAAACGACCCGTGGAGTCGGCTGCGCTAAAAGAGTTTGCAGTTTCGACAAAAGTAAAGCAAACATCATTGACTTCTTGCTGAGGTGGATCTTTCCCGGAAGAGATGTAGTTTCCAACCGTGAAGCCGTAGTGACAGTGTCACCGAAAAGACAATAACTTCAACCAGTGAATGTGGGAACTTTAGCAAAGTTACCGAGGAATCTTGGTTCCCACAACTCCGGCGACAATCGGTCCCGTGTGGATACCGATTCTGACATGAAGAGAGCGACGAGCTACAGGGTCATGGACGTCTCGCGCCTCCCAAATCATTCCGAGAGCAGCATGGCAGATTATTTCGGCATGGTCACTGTTGTGGTCTTGAATGCCTCCCAGCGTCATGTAGCTGTCACCCACCGTTTCTACCTGAAAAGGATCTCGCGGAGATATTAATAGCAGACTGTCAAGCAAGTACAATTGCTATGGAATAGAAACTCACTTTGTAGAGTCGATGCAGAACGATGAGCCGGTCGAAGCGAGAGAAGAGGTCGTTGAGAAGGTGAACAATTTGCTTGGGCTGGCATTGGTGAACGATCTCCTGGAAATCGGGCACGTCGCTGAACATCGCCGTCGCCTCTTCGTATTCACCTAAAACTCGGCAATGAAATGGAGAGAAGATTCGCCCTGAGAACCCTTCCTTATTGTGCAGAATACAATGCTCACAGAACACTGAATCGGCGAAACTTACTGCAACAAAACGACGCCTAGCAACCGTTAATTTTAAGGGATTTATTTTGTTTGCTACATATAACAGAACGTCGAAACCTACGAGCATCGATATGGACTTGGTTGATGAGGGCGTCGGCGATGCTGGGTGGCAGCATTTCTCTCAACAAAACGTCGGTCTTTGACTGCTCCGCCTCGAGCTCTTTCGCCATTGCTTCCATGTGCTCGTTATGAGCTTCTAGTTGCAAACTGTAATCGCCATTTGCAGCCAGCGAAACGAACGCTTACTTCACTTCGATGTCCGAAAGTCTCGCTTCGTTCATAAGAATCATGTCTCGGTTGGCATCGTAGAGTGGAAGTTGAGAGAGGCGGATGCCGAATTGGATCAAATCGTTGAGATTCTCCAATAGAGGCGAGCAGAGGCAGATCATGTGCTTCGTGTCACTAAAAGTTCTTCTTTTAGATTTGCGAGCTTTGCCTCAAAAGCATCATTTGTCCCTTAAGCTGAAGGTGTCGTCGGGTGGAAACACTAAAAAGTCGTCGCATTAGAACTGAACTTGAAAGTGTGAGGCTTACGCCGGTCCATTGTGACGCTTCACTTTATCGGGAGTGTTGCGGATCTGAAAAGCAATCGCATTTACAAGTTTTCGAACCTGCAGAATAAAGAGTACGTTGATGAGATTGATGAAGTTGTCAAAGTCGGCAGGAATGTGAGGTCGAGTGACTTCGAAGATTTGAAAGATCGGCGTGCCGACGGCCAGTAACTCGTTTGGAATGTGATTACTGAAAAGATTTTTTAATTCCCGCAGTTCGAAGAACAAAACGGCTGTGCAATCCTCTTTGAATAAATCACTCTGAAACTCCCCTCTACTTCTCAGAAACAGTTTCTCCCGTCCCGCTGGTCATTTTCCATGTCAATCGATCTCCCTCAAGCGACGACGCCCCCGTGTGCGCAGCTGGCTAGACCACAGCCCGAGGGAAGTCCATGCATCATTTCGGTCGTCGAGTTGCTCAAGTATGCATCCTCAGTACCAAGGCGTCGGCTAGAGAAGACTAGAAAAAAGACGAACTAGAGTTCCTTGCCGGCGTGGACAAGCCGACATTGATCGTCGAAGATGAAGTGAAAGGGAAGCACTTCGGTGAAGTCGAGGGTTGTTAGCTGAAAAGCTGTCAAACAAAAAAGCAAGGTGCAAACCATTAGCGCGCCGCTGTCCTCAAAGACATCGTCATTAGCAAGAGACGTTTCGGAGGACGAAGACCCTCTAGGCTGTGATGAACTTGTAGAGGCTATTTGCTGAAACATAGTTGTCATTTCATAAGACTAACCTTGATTTTGAAAATTACGTGCTCTTCCAAGGTGTCACCGGCCACCATTTTGATGGTTCGTTGAGTTCGACCGACGATTGTAATCGCAATTTCAATGTCGAAGATGCGCCTTGCTGCTTCACGCAGAATACCTGAAGAGTTGCCATGAAAATTGTGTGAAACACGATAATGTCCGCGACGGATTGTGTTTGTTTGAAAATTAGGAAGACATGTTTGAATGAAGAAACGTATGCATGTGCATACCAAGGCTGGGCGTAAAACGATTTTACGAAGCCGTAAAACCGTAAAACCGTAAAACCGTAAAACGTAAAACCGTAAAAGTCCCAGCCCTGGTGCATACCTCGAACCATTGAGTAGAGACCGGATCGCCCTGTGAAGTAGTGCAAGATAATGGATCCATCTTCTTTGTCGATTTCGGTTCGAAATGAAGGCCCGCGAAGATTAGCCTTGTACACTCCGTGGTCAACGAAGTAGTGAAATGAATCGATCGAGTCCAGAAAGCCCTAAAGTTTCTTTCCGCATGACGCGATTAGTGAGGTCAACCTTGAGATCGGGGCTCATGCACCTCAAAAGTTCGTCCCAACCACAGTCCTCCATCAGGTACTGGATGAAGAAGGCTCCATAGGCTTCGAGCACTTGTTCGCGGTTCATTTCTGAAATTCTTGTTGCTTTTAATCCGCCTGAGCCTATCATTGATTCTGAAAAATCAAAAACCTTTGCAAGCCCCATGAAACTTACTCAACACCGAGCACACTCCCTCAATGAGTTGAAATGTTTCTTGATCCGGATAGTAATGATTCAGAATGCTCTCCTTGCCACATTCCATGCCCACGCGAGTTCTGCAAAAACAACAAAAGCTTTCTTATGCCCATTGAAACTCACACAACGTTTAACCAAAACTCCTCGCCGTACTTTCGAATTGCCAATTGTCGAAGAGACTCGTGAATAAAGCCGAACTGAAACTCATTTGACAGAAGAAACGAACACTTACCATGTCGAGCTCCTGAACACTTGGAGAGTCCAAGCAGATTTTACGAGGAGGCGTGGGAGGGCTGCCAAGTGAGAGGGGGACGACACAGTTGATGGTGGGCGTGAGTGAATGTGTTTTGATGAATTTTGCGCTCGTCCTGCGAACTCCGCACGGAGCGAAGTGGCTCGCACGGAATTTCGTGCTCAGGCTCGCCGCCTGCTGCCCATTTCTGGGGACCCGGCCAACAGGATGAAGAGACCAAAAGTGATCGCTTTAGCCTCACGAGTAAAGGTAACAGCCGCTCGCTTTCGTTTGCAAAAATTTGGCATTTTTGTTTGAATGGGCTTCACGAGTTTGCATTGTAAATTAAATAAACTTGCTCACGCAATGCTATCTCAACGCAGGTGACGGGAACAAGATAATGTCAAGCCTTCATATAGAATCGTTTTGCACGGCTCATTGCTGTTTGTTCAAAATCAGTTATGTTGTACCAAACGACCAGCTGTTGATAAGCTTCAAAGCAAAGTGCAGACGGGCGACGAGGTCTTCTTCCACTTTGCAGACTTCATGCTGCCATTAATCATCAGCGCGGGGCCATTGGCCTTCGGTTTCACGGCCTCCTCAGCGCCGGCTTCCATCTCCTCATAGCCATCAATAGAGTTCGTGTTCTCATCTAATCACTCACAATCCTCACAAACAACAACAAAAACCTCTCTGTCGATCGACGATCTCCCAAATAGATTTCTTTTTGCTTCGAATAAGGAAATAAGTCTCCATTTCACCCTTTCCTTTGATTGTTACACGACCTCGTGGCTCGAAGACGAAGCGTCCAGTAGCATCGGCGGTCCTACATCAAAGTTAACAGAACTTGAAACTCACAACATGGCTTTCTTGCTGATGTGGATTTTTCCAGGCACAGACGAGATCTCAAGACGTGAAGCAGTGGTGACAGTGTCGCCAAAGAGACAGTAACTGAAATGGATTAGATATGTTTTCGGTTAATATGGCTAAGTCACCGAGGAATCTTCGTTCCGACAACTCCAGCAACAATTGGTCCTGTGTGAATACCGATTCGAACGTGAAGAGAACGATGTGCTACAGGGTCGTGAACATCTCGCGCCTCCCAGATCATTCCAAGAGCCGTGTGACAGATCACTTCAGCATGGTCACTGTTATGATCTTGGATACCTCCCAGCGTCATGTAGCTGTCGCCCACCGTTTCAACCTATAAGAAAAAGCTTCGCTGCGTTGATGGAATTAACAGCCGAATTGTCAGGCAAAGGATGTAGTATGGCTGAAGCACACCTTGTAGAGACGATGCAGAATGATGAGTCGGTCAAAGCGCGAGAACAGATCGTTCAGGAGATGAACGATTTGCTTAGGTTGACATTGATGGACAATCTCTTGGAAGTCGGGCACGTCGCTGAACATCGCCGTCGCCCCTTCATATTCGCCTGGAACTCATTAAATTGCTTTGAATTGTCAGACAAAAAATGTGATGATCGCCTGCATATTGCACGGAACAATGTTTCCATGTTACAATGGATCAAGGAAACTCATGCAACGGAAAATCAAAAGAGGCAAATTAAAAATCAAATCTGCCGTCAGGTTACTTCGAATAATTTTGTGGATCAGCAACGACGTTCATTGACCACGCCGTTTTGCAACTGCTACTATTCAGCAATGAAACTCACGTGCTTCGATGCAAACTTTGCTAATTAGTGCGTCAGCTATGCTCGGCGGTAGCATTTCTCTAAGAAGAGCGTCCGTCTTGGCCTTCTCCACCTCTAGATCTCGAGCCATTGCTTCCATTTGCTCATTGTGCGCTTCTAGGGACAAGCTAAACACTTATAGGCGTTCACAAGCAAGACACGATTCCTAACCTGACTTCAACCTCCGACATTCGCTGTTCGTTCAACAAGATCAGATCTCTCGTCGAACCATAGAGCGGCATTGATGAGAAACGCATACCGAATTGCAGCATTTCGTTGAGACTTGCAATGTGTGGCGAGCACAGACAGATCATGTGCTTTCCAGTACTGTGTCACTATAAAAGGATTTCTCAAAGCCTACTTACTTGAGAAGCATCATTTGGCCTTTCAGGTTGAGATGTTTTCCATGCCGAATAACAGCAACTGCTGAGGAGTCGGAACTGCAATGCAGGTGAATGAAACGCTGCCACTCACGATTCCTCACTTGGAGTACGCCGAAGCTCGCATGGCAAATTCCGAACCTAGAGCACAATAAATTCTTGCAAACGTAAAAGATAACACCTGGAGAACAAAAACAGCATTGATGAAATTGCAGAAGCTGTCAAAATCAGCTGGAATTTGTGGACGTATGATCTCGAAGATGCGGAGGATCGGCGTTCCAGGGATCAACAAATCTTGCGGAACGTGATTACTGCAATACCAACTGTCAGTTTTCCAACTGTCATTTAGTATTTGCAGATGATAAAATAGCACTATTGAATGGAATTTCATATCAGGAGCGGGGGCGTTTTGCATTGCACGCACCCTCTTTTGACTTCCCTTGAGATCGTTCTTGACGCTTATAAATTTTTAAGACCACTTGCGTGAGAAACTAGAGAGTCGTTTGGATCCCGAGAGACCAAAATGTTGAACCCAAATGAACGCACTGCAGTTCCTTGCCCGCATGCACAAGGCGACATTGCTCGTCGAAGATGAAGTGAAAGGGAAGCGCTTCGGAGAAATCAAGAGCTGTGATCTGCAAGACATGTCTTAATAACTTTTACAGATAGTTGAACGAACCATCAGAGGCCCATAGTCGAACTCCTCCAGTGTTCCGAGGATTGAACCATTTGAGGACACTGACTCTCGATTGTTCGAAGCGCTCGTTGATTCGAGTTGCTATGTTTTCGTTTGCAAAATCACATCTGATATACCTTTATCAGAAAGACGACGTGCTCTTCGAGGCGTTCACCAGTGGCCATTTGAACACTTCTTTGTGTGCGTCCGTCGATGGTAATAGAAATCTCCGCGTGAAAAATGCTTCGAGCGAGCTCACGGAGAATTCCTGAAAGAAATTTCATTGGAATGACGAAACAAAAATTCATCAAACACCTTTAGCAATCGGATAAAGCCCTGAACGTTCGGTGAAATAGTGAAGCGTGATTGTATCGTCACTCGAGGTTTCTTCTGTGCGAAACGACGGCCCGTGCAGATTGGCTTTGTAGACGCCGTGATCAATGAAGTAATGGAGAGAATCGAGTGAGTCCAGAAAACCCTAAAACAGTCTTTGCAAATGGAGATCATTGGAACGCTTTCTTTAGTGTCACGACGATTTTTACCTTGAGATTTGGACTGATGCTTCGAAGTAATTCGTCCCAGCCCATCTCTTCCATGAGGTACTTGATTACGAAGGCTCCATAGATTTCCAAAACCTGCTCGCGGCTAGTTTCTGAAAAGCTCACTTAGCCGCAAAAAAAAAACAACAAACTCAAAATCGCCGTGGCACTGTCGATAAGCTTGAAAGTGTCAACGTCGGAATAATAGTGATTTAAAATGCTTTCCTTACCGTGTTCAAGCCCAGCTCGCTCCCTAAATGAAACACAATCACAATCCAGAATGGAAAGAAATCGTATAAAATAGCAAAAAAAACTTACACAATACTATGCCAGAAATCTTCGCCGAATTTGCGCAGTATCAATTGTCGCAATGATTCATGAATCAGTCCGAACTAGAAGTTTTCTGGTTTTACTCATTTACAGGAACTTACCATTTCCTCTGTCAACCTTCTACGCTGAGCGGGCGTCTATGAATGTCGGATCGCTTTCCAATGCGGCCATGATGTTTTCGGGGGTGCTACGCCTGATACATACGAATTTTTAATGCCACCCTCCTCCCTCCTCAAGATGGTCGTCTTTTGGTCGAATGAGACTCTTGCCATGTGACCGCCCTCAATTTGCACCGGATGCTCAGGAATACGCATGAAAACTCTTCTATCCAGTATGAGAGAGTCAACAAGTTTCGACGTGACATGCGACCGTGGACGCCGCTGCCATGTGGCCAGTGAGAAATGGCTGAATTTTGCTGAAAATGTCGAGCCATCTGGAAGCTTCGACTCGCATCAAGGAACATGCGCTGAGGGTGCTCGGCGCAAGAAATTCACGTGTTACTTGTTGAAGGAAGACGAGGAAGCCCCCGTCTGACCTTCTGGACAGCTGATCTGTTCTTATTGCAGTTGCAAGTAGGCACACGATCATAAGTCGAATAATATTTCTCTTCCGTCATCAGAATGTATATGAAGCTTTACAGCAAGATGCACACATTTGACGCGTCCTTCCACTTGCTCGATTTCGTATCTCCATTCAATATTGTCGCTGCGCCGTTGACAATCGGTTTCACCTTCTCGACCTCAGCGCCACTCGCTTCGAGTTCTTCGTAGCCGTCGATTGAATTCTTGCTCTCGTCTAAAATCGTTTTTGTCCATATTGCAAGTTTAAATGAAGTGGCAAACCTCTTTCTCGATCGACAATTTCCCACACAGATTTCTTCTCACTTCGTATCAGAAAATATGTTTCCATGTCACCTTTGCCACGTACGGAGATGGGCCCTCGCGCCTGGAAGACGAAGCGTCCGGTTGTGTCGGCTGCCCTAGAAAACACTGACAAAACGTCGAGTCAGCATACAGCATTGCTTTTCTGCTGAGATGAATCTTTCCTGGTGTGGATGACATCTCGAGGCGAGAAGCGGTAGTTACAGTATCACCAAAGAGGCAATATCTGAAGAATCGATTAGAAACGTAGAAGTCGCACTGAAAGAAAACCTCAATGTTTACGTTACCTTGGAATCATAGAGCCAACAACTCCAGAGACGATTGGCCCAGTATGAATTCCGATGCGAACGCGTAACGGACAATGGGTGACCGAGTCGTGAACATCTCGTGCCTCCCAAATCATCCCAAGGGCGGCGTGGCAGATCACTTCAGCATGGTCAGTGTTGTGGTCTTGAATGCCTGCGAGGGTCATGTAACTGTCACCCACCGTCTCGACCTGAAAACAAACTCATTGTCAGATGCTTCGATTTGGATAGTCGTAAGCCTGCCTGTATTTGATCTGAATCGTACCTTGTACAAACGATGGAGAACGATGAGTCGATCGAAACGTGAGAAGAGATCATTGAGAAGATGAACAATCTGCTTTGGCGGACATTGGTTGATGATTTGCTGGAAGTCAGGCACGTCGCTGAACATTGCTGTCGCCTCCTGGTACTCATCTGAAGCATTCTACTCAAATTTTTTAAACTTACGAGCGTCGATGTGAACTTTGTTGATGAGCGACTTGGCAATGCCTGGCGGAAGCATATCCCTCAACAAATCATCTGTCTTCACTTTTTCGGCTTCAAGATCCCTAGCCATTGCTTCCATTTGGTCGTTATGCGCTTCGAGTTCCAAGCTGAAATCTCACAATTGACGCAAGGCATCGAGCCAAACCTGACTTCAACCTCAGACATTCGCTGTTCGTTGAGTAAAATCAAGTCTCTCGTCGAACCGTAGAGCGGAAATGATGAGAAACGCATGCCAAACTCGAGCATCTCTGTCAGATTGGCGACATGAGGAGAGCAGAGACAAATCATGTGCTTCCCGGTGCTGTGAATTCTTGAAGCAAGGTTTGTTTTAAATCTTACTTGAGCAACATCATTTGACCCTTGAGGTTGAGATGCTTTCCTTGCTGGAAGATGATGCTTTCAGATGTGGTCGAACTATGACGGTGTTAATGATAGCATGTCAAAAATCAGAACTTACTCCTCGTCCTTTTCCGCAATGGGCTGGAGATCGCAGGGGGAGTTTCGAAGCTGAATGTATTCATTTCAGAACTCTGCAGTCTCTCAAACCTGGAAGACAAAAACAGCGTTGATGAAATTGTTGAAGCTGTCGAAATCAATAGGTATAAGAGGTCGAGTGAGCTCGAAGATGCGGAGAATTGGTGTGCCCGGGGCGAGCAAGTCTTGCGGGACGTGATTGCTGCAATGGTATTATTGTTCCTCGAAGTTGCTTCCTTGTCTATGACGCAGCTTTTTGAGTTAGCTTTTTGAAAATGTCACTCAGCGATATTCGATCAATTTTCGCGTCTTTAATGCGTTGGGCAAAATTGGAGCATTCCTATCGAGCTACCATTGCACGCAAAGATTCCCGTTTTCTCTCGAATCGACCGCCTGCGGCACGCATTTGCCATTAGCACCACGTGACGGAAAAGGTCAAACTCTGACCCCGAGATCAACAAGTGACACTCACTGAAGCTCTTTGCCGGCGTGAACAAGTCGACATTCTTCGTCAAAGATGAAATGAAAAGGAAGGGCTTCAGAGAAATCGAGCGCCGTTATCTAAAAAAGTTACGAAAATTTGTCAGAAGGCAAGACAAACCAAGAGCGGCCCAAAGTCGCACTCCATCTTTGAGCCAAGAGTCGCTGCCTCTGAAGATATTGAAACTCGTCCGGTGAAATTTCTTGAAGCAGAAAGATCCTGCAACTGCGTCTTGTCTTCAAAGTTCGCCAAATGCTCACTTGCCTTGATCAGGAAGATGACATGTCCTTCAAGGCGTTCTCCACGCGCAGTCTGAACAGTCCTTTGCGTGCGGCCATCTATGGTAATGGAAACATCGAGTTGAAAAACCAGGCGAGCAAGACCGAGTAGAATTCCTGAAAATGCCACGTGTCCTGTTTATGTAACTGCTTGGCGTTATACTGGTTCAAAAAATAACAAACAAATGATACCTTTGGCAATAGGATAAAGACCTGGGCGCTCGGTAAAATAGTGAAGGGTTATTGTGTTTTCGCTCGAATTTTCTTCCGTTCGAAATGAGGGTCCGTGAAGATTCGCTTTGTAGACGCCGTGGTCGATGAAATAATGAAGAGAATCGAGTGAGTCAAGGAAGCCCTGGAGCATTGTCTTACTTCAAAGTCGATAAATGCCTTCATGTTGGGACTAATGCTCCGAAGCAGCTCGTCCCAGCCCATCTCCAGCATGACAAATTTGATGAAGAACTCTCCATATTTCTCCAAAACCTGTTCGCGGCTCATTTCTAGAATTCACGTTGCTCGCTCGACAAACTCAAAAACTCAATAAAGTAGCGCAACAATCGAAGAGGGTGAAGGTGTCCGAGTCAGGGTAATAGTGATTCAAGATGTTCTCTTTACCAGCTTCAAATCCAGCACGTTCTCTAAAGATGACAATTGTAGCAACAAATATCTTCGATAACAAACTTACACGATTTTATGCCAAATAGCTTCGCCACCGTAGTTCCGCAGCACCAGTTGCCGCATACACTCATGGATGAGGCCGAACTGAACGATAGCATTCATAATGAGAAAGGCATTTTACCATTAGAAGCAAGCTGGAGCAGTCTACGAAATGGTTCCAGGCGAAGGAGGTAGTTGAATGAAAACGTCGATAAAATGGAGGTTGTCGTCGTCTTCCTTTCGGGGCTACGCTTGATGCGGGGCGAATTTTAAAGCATCCATCTTAAGATCTCCGAACATGCGCTCGCACTCGGCTTAATGAAGACTCTCTCCAGGGTAGGGTAGCGATGTGGAAATTTGTACTGGATGGTGCCAAAAAAAATCCCTTATGCAAGCCTGGATGTCAATAAGTTTCGAGGCGACATGCAATCGAGGTCGACACCCTCAATGTCGTGAGTGGAAATAGCTCAATTCCTACGAATACGTCACGTCATTAGGAAGTCTTCGCTTACGTCAACGATCTTGTATTGAGTTTGCTTAACTGAGCTTGAAATCGCTGCAGGCATTCAAGGCTGATACAGTTTTTTTCCGCTTTGCTCCCCAGTAGCACGTACCACGGTGTCAAAATGCCACAATTATTGTCACCAAAGGAATTGTGCACTTTCGAAACGCCTATTCGTTTCTCACCGACAGCATGCCGTAACATGTCGTGCTTGATCCACTCTGCAATTTAATGCTTGAGCAAGTGGCATTTAAGCGGATAACTTCCTGCTTGCTCTTCGTAAGATTTTCAAAAGTTGCCTTACTTTGAAGATGCCTCTCGTCTTGAATGGTAGTTATGACAAGGACATGGAAGCCATCCGTTATCGCGTCAGTCAAGAAGAATTTGAATATCGGCGACCAGCTTGGCTTTCGCTTTTCACCGATTTAACATCGATGCTAGGCGCTTTTATTTTCGGATTCACCGTCTATTTAATTGCGTGTCACTCACCGCTCGAAATCAAGCATCAACGCGGCCTCACTTTGGTCTATTTGGTACAGTTCCTCGTGTTGTTTTAACCAAGTGCATTGAATGTAGACATCCTCCTTCTTTCTCAGTCTCCAGCTGTTCACCTTATCAAAATTTGTCATTTTCCCACCACTGTTGGCGATTCAGTCCAACGGAATGTTCACAGCGCTGCTTCTTGTGCCGATCCGACTTCAAGTGGTACGCCTTATTTCAGTTACATTAGTTTGTTTAGTCCCTCTTTCTCGCAACAGTCTTTCTAATTGAGAGCAGTCTCACATCCATCGTGTTCTACCGTCTCCAGGTACGAGTGCACTCAACTCAAACAAGATTTACCTTTTTACTTCCGTTTTAGGTGATTCTTGATGCCGACTCGTTATTCAAGTTGACACCGCGCGCTTTCCTAATAGCCACTTTCGTTTTCATAATGACAGCTTCAACGGCGAGCGCCGTGTATTTGTGGTACTGCTGCCCAGACGCAGACACAGTTCTTACTTTCCTTGAATATGTGAGCACTTACCTCTTTGATGTTCAATACACAGTTTGAAAAGACCGAACATTATGATCACCGAACCTCCGAGTTTATCGTAATCGCTAGTCCCACAGCGCCGAGATTCTTCTTGCCGTTCAACTTCGGTTACAGCATTGGCTTGGCATTCCTGGTGTGCCTTGTGGTATGTAGATGGCAGCAAAGAACGCAATTCGGAGCAGCTGTGCTTCGGTTTCGCCGGTGCCACACTGCTGATTTTGCAAGAAAAATTACGAAGACATTCGCTCTATGAGAAGATGCATCGAATGCATGTTAGAATCATTCGCAACATCGCCATTATGGCCCTTGTGCCCGCGGTGACACTCGCGCCGGCGGCTCTCGTCTTTGGCATCACCATGTATGTTTTTGCCTCCAAAGTAACAGGTACGTACGAATTTATGAACAGAGCTATGGTAACAGAGCTTCAGTTATGGTCAACGCTTCGATTGCCACCATTTCGCTTCATCGCCCCCGGCGCGAAGCGCCGGGGGAAGTTTCCTTTGGTCGGGCACTTTTACTCCCCTTGAGATCTGAAAACTCC
>JAQIXL010002034.1:0-14647 GCA_034700245.1 Poikilolaimus oxycercus | reverse complement strand
CCCGACATTTTCAAAAACCCGAAAATCCGAAAACCCGATTACCCGAAAACCCGACTTTTGCTACCCGATTCCCAACCCTAGTATTTTCATGACGGACTTTACCTTCAAGTCTTATCATTTTCGTGAGTCTCGCAAACCCTTGCCAGAAGCTTCGTCGATGACGCTGTCACGACTATAAAAACAGGAACGTGTGACTGATAACTCATTTCAGGTTTCCGAAAGAAGGCAACTGTGCTGTGCTATTATCAAGAAAGTGCCGCGCTGCACAGCTTTTTTTTCTTTTATGTGATTTCAACAATATTTTATTTTGTTTGCCATTTTGCTATCCAAAAATCGCAATTATCAAGAATTTTCGTCTAGCACTCTCTCGGACAGCACTTCCCTCATCGCCTCCCCCACTGGAAGGATTGTGAAAGAGGAGCGAGCGCGGGAAGACTGCAGGTGACCTCGACTCGACTTGGCTCCGCCCTTACGTATTTGTCTTAGATCAGCCATTCATCCCCATCGTTCTCGGCACGGGTGAACACTCTCTGTTTCGAAATTCTTTGTTGCTAAGAACCAACGTCATTTTTTCTCCTCTCCCCGCTTCCCCACCCCAATCCCCCGTTCCCTCCCTTCTTCCTCCGATCACGCAATCACGAAACATAGCGTCTTTTTGCGAGGGATGCTCATTCACACTATCTCGCATTCTTCTTGGTGTCGCTTTGCCTGCTTGTGTTTTTCTTGCATTTTTCAGGAGTTAATGGCCCTTCCTTTTGGGTTTCGTGCCATGGAATTTGTGCTTAGACAATCTCGCAATGTTTCTTGTGGAGCACCAAAAAGCGTCCAATTCGACAAATTACGTCGTCGACTTTGCGTTTTGAAACCTTCTTATTTCATAAGTCGGTCACGCATTCTTGGGCCCCTCAACTCATTCTTTGGCATAGTATCAGCACCTGCGTTGCATTTCGAAATTGGCTGCGGACACCTAGTCAACCTGGCCCCTTGCAGACTCTATCACGGAATCATGTATTACGCGTCACCTTTGAGATAATAACAGCTCGCCCGACACGCCTGCTTTAGTCTACGCATTGTGTTCACACTGAACGGTCTATTCTTTCCCTTTCAATTGCTTACTAGACTATTTCATCATCGTTTTCATTTATTTCTTTTTTTCGATTTGAGATTCTATCATACATTACATACATACATACAAGCCCTCGGGCTACAAGATTCTATCGTGAATGTTGACCGCGGCGTGCAAGCCACTTCTTGGCATGCTCTCATTCTCTTTCTTTCAGCTGATACGTCAGAAGGAAAACTCTTTTCCTCGTCTCCCTCTCTTCGGAGTGAATTCCATCTACTCGAGCTACATCTCAATAACACTGCAATGGTTAGATGCTCACAGTTTTGCTTATGTTTCAAGGCGCCACCAATGCGCGAATTCAACGTCGTCATCACGCTCGGCGAGAAGTGCTGTATCATGGTCGACAACGAAAAGCTGTTCGAACATCATTCGCAGAAGTTTCAAGAAGCCCTCGGGCTACAATTTGGAAGTCCTCAATGCGTGTCGAATGCAATCAAACCCCTTTCGGACGGAAAGTTCCTCTTCACTCTCAAATACAAGGTAATCTTCAATCTTCCCGACAACCAATGACGCCCTCGATTTAGGCTAGAGTTGTCGCATGGGATGCGGTAGTTCTGAGCATGCACCGGAAGCTGAAAAATCTCGGTGTTCGCATTACAACCTCAGGGCAAGAGTTTGGCCTCATCGCCAAGTTCATCATTGGTCCCTTGGAGCTACACCTTCCTCACGAAGGCTTCTTTTCGACGACTCCAACGTAAGATAATGAATTTGTTTTGACTTCTCTCTAGGCCTGCACATCTTGCTGTGAACACGGATTCAATGGACTTTGGAGGAATGCCGACTCCTGGTCAACTCGTGTCACACTGGAGAGTTGGCATGGAGGATGGCCCTGAAGCCGAGACTTCCATCGAAGTTCTTCGCGGGTGGAATCAAGGCTCTCCGAGCATTTCATCGGCCATGATTGCCAACTTCATGCACGACAGAGAGTACCTCGAAGTGGTCTACGGTGAGCAGCCGTCAGCAAGAGATCGAAGGAAGCCTATCGATGAAGTCACGGCGATTCGGGTAAGCCTTCTGTCATGAAGCTAAAATAACACAATTAATTTATAGATTCCTTACAAACATATTTCATGCATCATCTGCGCTCCAGAGAACGACTCGGAAAAGACTCGCCTCGCCTTCGTCCTCGAGAGCCCCGTGGAGATGACTCGTCACACTCGTCGAGACGCCCAGAAGTGGTCACGAGAGCGCATCTTCGAGCTAGATCGTGGTCGAACGGCCAACGACGAGCCGCACCCAGATGCTATCGCCTACTCGGAGACCGTGATGATCGCCTTGTCAAAGGACACCAAGTTTTCGGACGTCTTCTCTCTTCTCGGCCGCATTTATCAGAAGACCAAGAAGCCAATCGAGTTCTTCGAGCTAGAAACCGAGTCTCGTCCCTTCTTTGCTGCTGGAAAGCGTCATGGCTATTGCTACTTCATGCCACCTTCTGCTCCCGTTTTCAAGTGGCCAAACGAAGGCCTTCTTCACAAATGGAAGCAGTTGGAGCTCGAGTTCTTCATCATGACGTTGCTGTGCATTGGAGTGGCAATTCGCCATCAGCTGCTTCGTCACGGATCAAATGGACAAGCGGCATGGGCCAAGCTTCTGCGACTCCTGACTGACCACTCGGCCAAGGACCACGAATCAACGATGCGACGCCTCTACAAGATGCAACTGGATCGAACTCGAGCCCCGAATATCATTCGGCTGATTCAACTTGCTCTGTCAAGGAAGGAAAGCGAGGATGATCTGAGGTACGAGCAACGCCTTATCAACGAAGGTCACGTCTTCGTCCGATCGGTCATTCAAACACCGATGCGCCGTCTTTATCTTCCACCCGAGCCTCAAGCCAGCAACCGTGTCTTCCGTCGTTTCCCGTGTGGTCACGATGAAAACAAGAAGCTTCCGATCCACAAGAAAGTCTTCCGACTCTATTTCAAAGACGACAATCTCTCGCTGATGTTCCGTAACTCTTTGGGCGACGCCATCGTGGATCGAATTGCACGGAAGACGCTTTCTCGCGGCATCTCCATCGGAGGTTGGTTTACACTTTCAATTAATTCTGACTGTGAGATGATTTTCGGCAGTTCATAGCTGTTTTAAAACTGGAACTTTCAGAGACCCTCTATGAATGGCTTGGACAGTCGAACTCGCAGCTTCGAGAGCAGGGTTACTACTTCGTCGACTCGGCAGTGAAGCCAGAGGAAATTCGTGCTCGCCTTGGTGACTTCGACACGGAGCTGTTCCGCCAGAACATCCCAAAACGGCTTGCACGAGAAGGGCAATGCTTCAGTCAATCGCAAGCCTGCTCCTTCAATCTCTCTCCGGAAGAAGTCATCATCGTCAACGACGTTGAAGGCGGATGTGACACTCAAGGCAAACCGTACATCTTCTCGGATGGCTGTGGACTTATCTCTCAAGAACTGGCCAATCGAATCGCTGAAGACCTCGGAATCTGGAAAGTTCGACCAAGCTGTTTTCAAATTCGCTATGGAGGCGTGAAAGGCGTCGTTGCTGTAGACCCGAACTTCCACGAAGGAATGGAGCTTCTAAAGCTCAACAATCCAACGATGAAAGAAGATCCTGCTAAACTTCATGCAATGTTCCCAAAGTCTATGCGAAAGTTTGAGATGTGTCCCGGCTACGAGTACTACTCACTCGAGATCGTGAAGTGGTCGGCGCCGACGCCTGTAGTTCTCAGCAAGCAATGGATCAACATCTTGGATCAAGTCAGTGAGGGACAAGGCGATACCGTTTTCAATCGGGTCACAAGTCGGATTCTCGCCTATCTCGATGCACAAGTCGAGCGTCTTACAAGGGCTTTCATCGAAAACGAAGCCTGCGCGGAGCTGCTGCGAACGATCAAGTGCCCCATCGACTTGGACTACTTGAAGAGTCTTCCTATCTGCGAGGAGCCTTTCTTTCGTCGAATGACCGTCATCAAGATGAAGGCCGCCTTGAGGAGACTTCAGAATCGCGAGTCCATCGAGATTCCCGCTGAGCAAGGTCGGTCACTTCTTGGCGTCATGGACTGGGATGGCTATCTCAAGCCCGGACAAGTCTACATTCAAGTGGCTGGCGATGTTCACTGTGACCGGAAAGAGGCCAAGCACGATGTGATTACTGGCCCGGTCCTGGTGACGAAGGCACCGATGATTATGGCCGGCGATGTCCGAGTCTTCGAAGCTGTTGACATTCCTAAAATGGCTCACCACAGGAATGTGGTCGTCTTCCCAGGAACGGGAGAGCGTCCTCATCCGAATGAACTGGCCGGCTCGGACCTCGACGGCGATGAGTACTTCGCTATCTGGGACCAAGACCTTCTCTTCGACCGCAATGAGAAGCCACTCGACTACGTTGCCAGCCAGCCAGAGACCAACACAAACCAAAACATCAAGGAAGCTCAAATCGATCACCTTTCCAGACTCGTCGGTGGAGCGATCGTTGGCACTTTTGCTAACGCGCATCTCGTCCTTAGTGATCTTCAAGGGATCAAGGCGAAGGCAGCCGATGAGCTGGCTCGCAAGCATTCCATTGTTATCGATTTCACCAAGGCTGGCGGAGATCTTCCCGAGTTGACTCAAGCTGAGAAGAGCAGAACCAAGCCCGACTTCCTGAATCGAACCTTCGAGCCGAACTACAAGTCCGATCGTCTCACTGGTCAAATTTTCCGTGAAGTCTCCACTTTGCGTTCGTTGATCGAAACACTGCATGGCACCACGGGAAGCAACGAGATTGAACTCGACTCAAACTTCGTTCTCGAGGGATGGGAGTTGTTCGAAGAAGATGCAAAGAAGCTCAACAACCGATACATGAACGCCTTGAAGAGTCTCATGGACCAGTTCGGCATCGAGAGCGAGGCGGAGCTCATGTCGGGCAACTTCCTCGGCGCCCTTCATCGAGTCAATGACAACGACGATCGTTCCTACTTCAACAAAGAGAAGATGATCCGCGATTGTCTGCGGACCAAGTTGGAGGCGATCACGCAAGACTTCTTCAAGGACTTCGGAGGAGAAGAAGTTTGTCGACCAGTGAACGAGTTTGACCAGAGGCAACAACGTGGCAAGCCGCCGGTCTGCACGAAAGAAATTCTTGTTCGAATGCCGAATCTTCGTCTCAAGGCTTCCGCCCTCTACGTCGTCGCCTACGCAAAAGCAATGACGAGCGGTGAAGAGCCTACTTTCCTTGGCTGTCCCTGGCTCTTCTTCGACATTCTTCAAGACATCAAGGAAGACCGCCAGCCGCAACGAAGCGACCCTATCTTCAAAAGACTCAAGGACAAGATCGAGGATTACTGCGTCGAGAATCGACCGGTCTACAATGCTGCAGCGCTTCGATGGTCTCAAAACTCAATGGTCTACGAGTACATTCAACGTAATATTGGCCTCTCAAAGGTCATGTTCGTTTTGTCGACATGGGCAGCGCGGGCGGCTCCAACCATCCCAACTCATTTGATTCCTCAACTTGTCATTCTTTTCGCCATTGGGCATTGGCCGAAGCATGGAAAGGCTGGCCAGAAGTTCTTCGACAAACTGACTCCTCAAGACCTTGGACGGATCTTCAAACGTCAACCGCTCGAGACGGGGCGTCTCTTCCTCGACTTCATGCAGTTCGCTGCTTCTCGCGCCCTCAAGTTGGTTTTGGTTACAAAATGTTATGATTCGTTTTTCAGAGACGTCTCTACTTCTGATTTTGCGCACTTTGGTGACCATAATGGCACAGCTCTCGGTCAACTTCACCTGGCGGCACTTCACAAGGCGGCCGTCAGCGACTACTATAGTCTTCTTATCACGAAGGAGGTGGCCTGCATTCCTCTAGCCAAGGACCCGGTCTCCATCACGAGAGAACTTCAAATCGAGTGTCCATCCTTTGTTGTCGAGCTGCCTGGTAAGCGAGCAAGGAACTTTGCCGAACCTTATTCAGTGGCTGCTGACCTGCGACTCCTTGAGAACCGTCTCATTGAGCTCACCGATGTCTCCATGGTTCAAATGCGTCAGGACGAAGTTCGAAACTACTATAGCCAAACTCGGTAAGAAAAGCCGTGGTTCTGCAGATGATTATGTCAATTTAGATCGACTGACGACAACAAGGACAGCAACAACAACAACCGCTTTGGAGGCAATCGTGAGCGCGGCGGCGGCAATGGAGGTGGCCGTGGAGGACGGTCAAACAATAATCGACAATCCATGAACAATCGTCAACAGACTTGTGCGTTGCCAATATCTTTATGGAACTTTTGCTTCTAGGGATCGTAATGGTCTCAGCTCGTGGCTCGCCTCTCGCCCTCCAGCATCTACGCGAGCTCCTCACTCCGCCGAAGCCGGCAAGCTCTGAGAACTGGGTGCAGACTGCAAAGAAGCTCTACGAGGGTCTTCTGACGTAGTCAAGCGAGGCTCTTCAGCTTCAATCTCTATTCAATTTCTTGGTCAGTGCTCCCCTCATGAAATCATTTGGGCACTGACCCCCTCTGGTTTATTCCGATAACAGCTGATTTCGATCGGCATCTTTTTCCTTTCACTTGCTCATGCATCTTGCTGTACTTATTTTCGTGCAATACATATTTATTCTCGCAATAAAGTTTCAAGCAACAAGTGTGCAAATCACAAGAGGGCTTGCAGCATTCGGGTTCTTAGTGTTTGGTCATTGATGTCGTTGACGATCAAGAGATAAATGTCCGACCGTGGTTTCACGATAAATATAGACTTCAAGAGGGAAGAGAGGCAGCTTGCGATGGGCCTTTCAACACTTTCACCGCCGTGCTAGCAATTCAATTTGACATATTGCTTTCACTGACATTGATCAACATCGTTTCTCTTCTCCTACCCTAAGCGGTCTCACTTACAATTAGGCCAATCCGCGTAATATTTTTCCCTGACAGGGTGTAGAGGATATTTATTAAGCAACGTTCACAAACTGCACGTTGAAAGAAGAAATCTTTATTCGCATCCACAGCAACTCTTCACGTGATTCCAATAGGGAGTTGTACTGTCGGTAAAGCATCCCCTCGGACCGCCGCTGTGCACTCTGGCTTTCGCCTCGCAGCCACCCATCGGGCAGCGTCTTGACCAACGCTTCGTGTACGCCTGGAATGTTCTTTCCTCTCTTCTCTCTTGAACGAAATAAACCTCAACACAGCTCCTGGCGTAATTGTAGTCGTTCGCACAGCGCTTCCAGGCCACTTCAATGTCTTCATCGGGTCCACGTCCAGGGGTATTGCAGTCGATGTAGTACAGCTTCTTAATCTGAACAACGTGTGCTATAAGAAAACTTTAGGAGGCTGCAAACCAGAAAATATCCGCACATCTCTGAGGTGACACCCATCTTGCAGCCTACAGGTTTGCATCCTGTCGCCGACCTACATATGCAATCGATGCAGTCACTGGCCGACAAGAGGTCTAGAAAATATGTGAAGGATAAGTTTTCGTTAGCTTGTAGCTTACCGACCACTAGAAAACTCAGCAGAATACAGAGGAAGACGTTCCTCATCTTGATTCCGGGTTTTCCTTACTTCTCCTCGGGGTTTATTCTGGAAGCGACGAAAGGGGCGTTGTTCTGTCTATTTCGGGTTCCTCTTCGTCATCGTTGTCGTCGACGAAAAGGAGCACGACTCACGGAAAGGTAACGATAATCGTCATGCAAAGATAGGCTTTTTCGGTGTCTCCAGCAAGGAATAGATAGTTGGTCCCTAATCATTCTTGACAACCATTCTTTCCCCGAAGTTCTTTCGTTCACTGAACACGCGAGGCGAGATGGTATCGACGCTTTTCGTTCATGCTTCTAGCACCGGGCGGTGACTTGTACTCAAAGTTATAATTTCCGCTACACGGTCATTTCCAGCGACTCTCCTCTCTTCGACGGAAGTGAAGGCGCGCGCGAAAAACGAGCACTTGCGACCAAATTTCACTACGATGGATACCCCTTCTAGCCAAAATCGTTTTCGAAATGAACTCAACTCGAAATGAACACGATCTTTAACAGGACACAATTGCATTTATCGTCTTATGGAGAGAAAAAGTAGCACGAGGAGGTCAAATTACAAGCCTGGCAATAGAAGCTGTAGTGTATTCAAGCGATGTCTTATGTTTTTCAATTATAACATTTTCGATTTGTAATCGATGATTATGAGAGAAAAACACATACAATCAAATTGTCCAAATGTGTAAGCAATAAACAACAAAAACACGTTTTCCTAGTAAATGCAAGGCCAAAATTGGTGCGCAAAGACAAAGGTAGGTTTTTTGTGGTGAAGATGACGGGTAATGTGAGGGTTGCAATAGGCTTTGAGGTCGCTATAGATGATGGAAGTTGTCCTCGCAGAGGAAAAGAGAGGCTAGCGTCGACCGAACCTCAACGCGATGTCTTCGAATCTGAAGTCCACAGGCGGCGCTGTTCTTTCTGCTCGTGAGTGATGACGGTGAGGGTGTGGATGTGGATGAGGCACAGGTTGGTGAAGGGATCTGAAGTTCATTATTTATTACTTGTTACACCGAATAACTTTTTTAAAGAACGAGTGCAGAAAAAATGATAGTTCAATAAGAACAAAGAACTAACCCAACAGACTGTCCATCGACGTTCGGAACAGCCGCTTTGTTAGCCGTCGTGAGTAGCAGCATTGTTAACCAAGTTGACATTCTTAACCGGCTAGAGTGCAATGTCTTACAGTAGACTTACACACTGCCTCATGAGCCCTCACCTCACCTCTTATATACGAGAGTCGAAGGCGCATGCCTATAGAGCATGGGAATTACCGGTCGACATCCGGTAGGCGGCGGGGGTGCGACGGGGAAGAAGGCTCTTAACCGGTAGTTAGCGTCGTCAAATAGACCACGTGTGGTCTTTTTGGCGCTAATAGAAACAGCAACGTGCTCAAAAAGCGGAACCAATCCACGTGTACTCTTAATCATTCGGGCATAATGATCTGGAACTGCCCATTGACAGCCGTGCATTGCATACCAATTTTCAACTTGCTTCTACCAAGATACGGACGCATTTTGTAGCTGGTCTGTGATGCGATCACAAAGCGGCTTTTTAAAGACAAGATCAAACGTTTAGTCTGATACATCAAAAGAGAAAATTACGACATTTCAATGTCTGTATTCATCGGTGCACAATAGCTTTCGCAGAAATGGAAAAAGCATCAGCTCCAATAAAGTTCTATGTGCACAACTGTCAATCAAACACGATGAAACTGCACAGCAATAAAGGATAGTGTTATTTGATTCAGCTTGGAAGGTTTCCTTTATCAGTGTTTCGCTTTCAAGCATTCATTGTGTTTTAGTCGTTGCTGCTTCGCTTTTCTCAATGCGTCACAAAATGTTTATTTACAGTTCCAATAATTTGTTTGTTATATTTCTGCAGCCCCTTGCTTGTTTCTTCCCTGTCGTGTTTATGTGTGAGAGGGTGGAGTGGGTGCGCGATGAGAGCACGTCGTTTTCTTACGTAGAAAGCATGCCTCCACCCTCAAGATTGCCGGTCTGTCTACTTTGCAGGCGTGGGGGAAGTAGTTAGTCGGAAGTGCCAATTACCAATAACATCGTAAACTATGCAACACATCGTTTTCCCACGGTGTTGATATTTACATACGACACTATTTTTGGCATCCACCCCTTTGGAACCAGTTCCTTTCTTGCGTCATATTTTAAATCCGCATTTAAGCCGTGTAAAATTTATTGCCCATGCAATAAATTCGCTCCACAAATGTTCAGCAGAATAATGAACTAGTGGTTTTTCTTTCACACTACTTGAAAATTCCAGCTTAAAACACGGTATCTTAAAAGTTCATTTTCTTCATTCCTCGGGTGCAGTTGCTGGGAAAAGAAATGACTGAGTTTAGACAGGTAGAAAAACCTGAGCACGACTAAATTGTCACCTATCTAGGGAGAGAAGAAGAAGAAGGAGAGAAGAGAGAAGCTTCCCCAGAAATCATCGCGTGCTTCGTGCGCAAGTCGGTGTCACCGCGCAAGGCAGTGGCGAGGGTGGAAACCTGTAATTTTCGCTTTCTAAATATTGTGCCTCGAAGGGGTGTTGATGAAGGTGAGAGAGGACAGAGAGAGGTGGCCAGCCCCATCGCCACCCTTATATTTTAAGGGTGCATCAACTCAGGCGATACGATCACTGGGTGGCTGCGCTTTGTCCACAGTACGGTAGTGCTCGGGCAGACTTTTTCTTAACTTTGAATCTTCCTGCTGCTTTACCGTTGTCATTGAATGCAATGCCGTGTTTTGCAGCATAAAACTGTGATGTGCTCATATTTAATTAGCATTTTTTTCCAGCAAGAACTGAGAAGAATGTCATCCGAGTATCTAGGACCGAACTACACGGCTGGAGATTACATCTCGACTGAGCCTCGCGGAAGGATGTGCTGGTGCACGAAGTGTCTCCGGGAGAAGTTTGGAGAAAATGGTAAGCTAGTCTCTTTTTCATCACTCTGAATTTTTAGATTTTATTGTACAATTGAAAAAATTGCAATCAATGATTTCAGCCAGACCGACACCTCCCCGTCCGATGAACGCCTTCATGTTGTGGGCTCGACGTGCACGCCGTCAGATGGGACACCTCAATCCTGGCACCCACAACGGGGTTCTCAGCAAAATGCTCGGTGAGAGACGTTATAATGCCGTTTTATCATATTTTTTTGCCAAAATTAAAAGACAACATCGGTGTTGCACACTTTTCGTTTCCTTGTCGAAGTCTTCCGCTTGTGAATTCCCGTGCCGCCTAGTGCCGTGCTATGCTTCTTGACAGCACAAAATCCCGTTTGACAACACGACATCGCGTTGGTTTAAGCGACGAAAATGAAAAAAAGTTCTTCGCAATCTTTTTGCGAACCTTACGCAGCAGAAAACATTTTTCTTCTACAAAAATGATTCTGGTCTCAAAAACTTGAGTGATATTTGAACCCGCCTTTTTTCAGGCGCCGAATGGAAGGCGATGGACGAAACACAGAAGCAGCCCTACCGCGAGATGGCTGAAGAGATGCGTCAAGCCTATCTTCGTCTTTATCCCACAACTTGGTGTGCTTTCCTTTCTGCGGTTTCTGCAATATTTGGCAATCACATAACGAGAAACGTTAACAAGAATGCTTTCAGCAAGCGTGCCCGAAGTGGCCGCAAGGCGATGCATGCCGCAAGTTCTCTGCAAGACTTCACGCAATGGTTTCCGCCTTCACCACCACAGCAGCACGGCCAATTTCTGCACCCTTACTCCAAGCCCGTTTCCCTCCCATCCATTGACCGCTTCTTCTCGGCCGAGGATATGACCATGCAACCGGCTGAGGTTCAACACTTCAAAGTTTTTGAAACGCAATCTTTCAGGGTTCACCTCAAAGCGTCGACGAAGATCTCACCCAGGAGATGGTTCATTTCTACCTCCGCGACGAGTCGGATATCAACCCGGACGAGTTCCATCGCTACCTTCAACACTTGCCCCAACCCGGAACTTCGAACTCCTTCGTCGAGGCGACTTCCTTCATTGACGAAATCTGTGCCTCACTCGAGGCTATCGACCAACCTTAAAGACACTCTTGCCCTCCTCGTTATGCTTTCACGTACCTCCTCTACCCTATGATATTTATTTTTGTTTAAAAGCAAACTTTCAGCATTATTTCTTATTTATTTTGTTTTTATTTCGCATCGAATGTTAATAAAAAAAATTCAAAAATCTTTTAAACACGAGAGAACAACACAATGTGTTGTAGTGGTGCTGTCTCTGAGGTAATAATAGAGAAGGCCGTCGAAATTTCTTTTCATCGAATCCTTTCTGGCCGAGTCTGTAATTAGGCCGAGTAGAAAAGTGTCGGAGACCTCTCAGATCGCCTCACACAATGATGCAAGATCTTGAAGAAAATGCTTTTCTATTGGTGCCAAATTGCTGGGCTTGCACGTTGAATAGATAGATTGCAGCCAAAGACGACAGTAAACCCAATTATGCCAAAAGAATAAGACCTTTTTCTTCTCACGAAATCTCAAATGCAGACGTCTTTGGACCTCTATGGACCAATGGGCTTGCTTGGCCATCATTTTAAAACTTTTAATGGTGTTTGAACCTGTCTTTTTTCGTGAACTCTGTGAAATGTTGTATCAACTGGTGCAGATTTCTTGATGTTAGAGTTCAAATGATGGTGAACTTGCGAGGGTGATCATTTAATTGTGGGAGTAGGCTTCAGTGAAAAAGACTTCCTCCTCTTAGTTTAGCACTTCCACGCGAGCTACTGAAACATATTCGTGCCGGTCAAGAAGAAAGACGGAGTTCTATGAAGACTCGACATCTATTGATAAAGAACGCCATTCGGTTCCTCGCAATAGACTAATCACGAACACTCTCATCGTCCCACAGCTCTCGTTGTTTTCCCCTCTCACAGTCTGTGTTGATTCTCACAGACAGCGACGGCTAGTGCTTTCCGCGATAGAGATAGCCATCGAGCGCCGTCCTCGGCTCCCGCTGTCCATGAGAGATAACGCCTCTTGCCACTGGGCCCACCTTCCCCCTTCTCTCTGCGTCTCAATCCTCGCCGCTCGGGTCGATGCTCCCGTGTCGGTCGTAATTCAAAGGGTTTTTGTCTGGCCTAAAGATCGCTCTCGAATAAGTTGCAAGTGTTGAATGTTTCGCAAGTTTGGTGTTAATTGCGATAAGCCAATGATCTCTGCGAATTGCGATCAAAGTGAGTGCGAAAAAACTGGCGGCAGGCCGTGGTCATCACGGGGCCATTGAAAACAGTTGCTCGTCTGTCGGCTCGCGAAATGCTGGCTGAGTCTTCTCTCTTCGATTGCTTCTTCTTTTCATTTGCTTCTTCCATTTGTTTCCCTAATTCTTCGCCTCACATCGGCGCGATCTTGAACATTTCCATTCTGCATTGCCCTGAATCACACTTGAAAGTTTAGATCTCCCGGCAATCGGCACAATGCTCTGCCGGCATCTCATCCTTGTTTTCGCGTTGCTCGCGCTCGCCGCGGCGACTGCCCGCCGGCGAATCCAAAAACCAAAAGACAGCTTCTACGAGGTCAGCATTGATCCACTCTTTCGAGATCTTCTCCTTTCAGACAGCGAAAGACACTCCCGAGGAGAAGTATCGCTACCTCTCCGTCTGCTACAATTCAACCAAAGATCGTGTCTACACAATCGACGGCAAGGAGTGCAAAGCCAACTTGAGCAAGGTTGCTGAAGGTCGCTATGCCAATCAGGTCAACACCACGGGGTTCGTTTAGCTCATCGTCGCTTGAAATGCTCTTTGCAGATGGGGAATCCTCGAGATTGAGACCTTTCCTGGCCACGAATACGAGCTCCAAGCCTATGCTGCCGGCGTTGCTGAAGGTCTGCATTACAGCTAAAGTTGAGAAGGAAGACGTTTAGGCGAGCTGACGCGTCTGCAGATTCGCTACCATTACCAGAACACCGTTCAGAACCTCTGCAAGGGGTACCGAAACTACTGCAAGAAGCTCTACAGGTTAGGTTGAAGTCTGAAAGCGCCATTGTTCAGCTACTTGACGGACAACTTGGATTGGCTTCGCGATCAGGTCCTTTCCAAGTCGCCCAAGGACATCTACTGGCGACATGTGAGACTTTGAGACAAGAAGGCAGACTTTTGTGTTTCAGGTGAACTTGACTTACGCTCAGCTGACTGGCATCTACGACGCGTACATGAAGAGGAATCTCACGCCAGAGATCGGTTTCGACATCACGCCAATTCTGTAAGTTTCAGAAGTGCTGTTAAACAGACCACGAGTTGGCCGTTTACTATGCGAGTTATGAGTCGGCGAAAGAAAGGCCGCCAATCATTGTGTTCGATTTGAATCACTTTTCTTCAGAATAAGTTTCAGCTCAAACATTAGCCTGATTGTGAGTCACTGTGAAAAACGATTCATCACTGGTCGAGCCTTCGTCTTTAGAACGTTTTCAAACCCAACGGTTGCAGGCTCATGCAGTATTCCGGCGACCTCTTCGATCTGAACAAGTTCTTCAACAAGACCCCTGACCCGCTTGAGTATCCTGAAGGCGGACGCTGCACGGGATTTGTCAAGGTTTATTTCTTTCCTATGCAAAACCAACAAACTACAGCTCGCGCCAAACAACTCCGATCTCTTCTTCTCGCACGTGGCCATGTCGTCGTTGAGCTGGATGATGCGCCTCGTGAAGCTCTACAAGTTTGCTTACAGTATGCCACTCATAGAAAATGACCACCGCCCAATTTCAGACCAGGACGAGGTCCCCGGCCACACGGTCTCCTTCTCTGGCTATCCCGCCACACTCTCTTCGGCTGACGACTTCACGCTCACTTCTGGTGGACTGGTGAGTTTCGAAGCTTATTTATCTGTTTTTAAATTGTTACTGGACATTCATTGGTTGAGTCATTCATTGGTTGAGAAGAGAGAAAAAAGCACAAGAAAGATGCTGTGCACTTCATCGGTTTCAAGAAGGTCGTATCTGAAATGCGGCAAATTACATTCAGTTCAATAGCGGTCTTCAGCAGACATGTTAACGGGTCGGGTCGGTCGGGTCGGGTCGGGTCGGGTCGGGCCGGGTCGGGTCGGGTCGGGTCGG
>JAQIXL010002033.1:0-14652 GCA_034700245.1 Poikilolaimus oxycercus | reverse complement strand
ACGGCGCTGCACATCTTCGAGAAGTTTCTTGTCGCTCACCGTCCACGGAGACCAGACAACGCTGGCATATTCCAGACCAGGACGGATGTAGACCTTGAAAGCTTTCGACAATATCTCTGGCCTTCTTGATCTTAGCACACGAGATATTACATATCCGAGTCTTGCTGCGTTCCGGGCTAGCAGTGAAATGTGCTTTTTGAAACTGAGAGTTTCGGAAAACGTGATGCCGAGGTCTTTCACATGGTCTGGCTGAGGAAGGATAGCTCCATGAAGTTGCCGCGCGAGTCTTGGGTTCTTCTTTCCAATATGTAAAGTTGAGCACTTCTCAGCAGCGATGCGGAGTTGCCACTTCTCCGTCCAATCCTCCAAACATCGAAGTGCCTCATTGAGTCTGCCCTCGTCGTCTGCCTTGAAGGTGGTGTAAATCTTGAGGTCGTCAGCAAAGAGCTTCGACTCGACGGGAAGACTTGAAGGCAGGTCGTTGATGAAGAGAAGGAATAAAAGTGGGCCGAGAACCGTGCCTTGTGGGACACCGGAACGGACCGCTACTTCTTCGGAGCAAGAGTCGTTCACGTGAACTCGCTGAGTTCTTCCTTCAAGAAAAGAACAAAGCCAGCTCCGGATAGGATCTCCGACTCCGTAGGCAGTTAGTTTTGCCAACAGCTTGCTGTGACTGACGGTGTCGAAAGCCTTGGCGAAGTCCACGTAGATAACATCGGCAGATTTCTTGTTGTTGAGAGCCATCACGAGCTCGTGGTGGAACAACGTCAGCTGAGAAACAGTTGACATTTGTGAGCGAAAACCAAATTGACTAGGCGATAGCAGGCTGTTGTCGTCGAGAAACTTCGTCAACTGGGTCTTGTGCATTCCTTCAAAGACTTTGCAGATGCAACTCGTCAACGAGATAGGACGGTAGTTGGCGGCTTTGCTCTTGTCGCCCTTCTTGAAGAGCGGCTTGATCGTAGCGGTCTTCCAATCGCAAGGCAGTTCGCCTCTTTCCATGGAGAGAGAGAAAAGCTGAGAGAGTGGTAGAGCGATGGCCGTGGCAACTCGACGAAGAAAATAAGATGGAATTCCGTCAGGACCAGATGAAAGCTTGTTCGGCAATCCCTGGAGCTGCCTCTCGACGAGATGAGGGGCGAAGTCAACCGAAGTGAAGGACTTGTTGGTAAAGGGCTGCAAGTTCGGAATAACGCCATTATCCTCGGTAAAGACCGATGCGAACTGCCTCGATAGAAGTTCAGCTCTCTCCAAATCTCCTGCTTGAACGACTCCGTTGGAGTCCTTGAGAGGTGCCACTGGATCATTGCTTTTCAGCCTCGATTTGCAATAAGCAAAGAAAGTTCTCTGACTTGAAACGGCTCTCTCCTCCTGTTGATTCGCGTAAGTTCTCACGGCTCTGTCGAAAGTTCTTTTCTTGGACTTGTAAGACTCGGAGTTTCCTTCCCGGCGCCACAGACGCTCCTTCTGCGCTCGTAACCTCTTGATGGACTGCGGATAAATCCGTGAGCGAAGTCGTGATAGAGGCGTAAAGGTCGAAATGACGTCGCGGAGAAGACAAAGAAATATGTTGTAATCGTCTTCGATGTCTCTCGAATTGAAGAAAACTGTCCAGTCGATGTTGGCAAGAGCGGCATTGATGAGGAAGTAATTGGCTCGGCGAAAATCAAGCTTCTTGAGTTTCTTCTTCGGTGGAAGGTAGCAATCGATGTCAAATTTGATGAACTTGTGGTCGGCGAAGTAATCACCGGGTTCGGCATAAGACAGGAGAAGATCATCTGACGAGAATACAAGGTCGAGAAGATTTGCATCGCGAGTTGGTTCTTGCACTAGCTGAGCAAGACCCTGCACGACACTGAAGTCGACAAGGGCCGTGCAGTTGGTGCAATTGGCGTTCAAATTTCTCCAATCAATGTCTGGGCTGTTGAAATCACCGACGAGGATGAAAGGGAGAGTCGATGATTCACATAGGCGAGCAAGGCGCTCCAGCAATGTAAGAGGAGGCGTGTTGTGCAATGGATGATAAGCAACACAGAGACGAAAGGCTGGATGCGTGTTGACGATGTCAATTGTTGCGAATTCAGCTGCGTCATCGCCAGTTTCGACAATAACGCATTTGAGTCGTGTGGAAATAAGCAGACAGACTCCTCCACCTCGGCTACTTCTATCGCAGCGAATAACTTGAAACGCTCCGTTAAAGGAGAGTCTAGCATCTGGGTCATTGGCAGTAAACCAAGTCTCACAGACAGCAACGATGTCCGGGTTGATCTCGTCTAGGAGAAATTCGAGGCGAGGAATTTTCTTGTGTAGAGACTGAGCGTTTAGGAGTATACACCGCAGTCGATGAAGCTTGTGTGAAGTGGCTGATTGATGACGTTCAATTTATATAATCGTGAAACATTGTTTCAGGCAGCTCTCTGTACTCTCGTTGTTAGTGCCTTCGACACGGTTGTATTACTGGCTCATCGCCGAGATTGGACAGCTTTTCATGTTTTTATTGTCGTTCGCCTTCAACTCGGCGTTGCGGTGGCGCTTATTTTTGTTGGATGGAGCATGCCCGTCCTCGTTTTGTAGGCTTCGCTTACATTTACAAAGAGTTCAAATTTATAGCATTGAACTTCGTCAAGCGATGACGGTGAACGAAATCATGGGCGCATTGGCTGAAGTTTCTTGGCTTTTTGCCCTCTCCACTCAAGTTTTATCTTCTTGTAATCGCTTTGCTGCTATTTATTTTCCGATTTGGTCACGATGGTATGCTTTTGCTTCAAAACGAGCAAAACTACATTTTAGTCATTTCACAAAGAAAGTTTCCGCTCTTCTCGTTCTTCTTTCTTTTGGCGTTGTCGTCGTCTTGGTCGCATCTGTTTTTCGACGTAAGGAATTTTTTTTCAAATCGAAAAATGTCTTTAGACGACTGTGGTCTCACCTTCGACACCGGAACCTCAGCTTGGCGTTTTACGGCAAATCCTTGTGGTTTCGCCGTGGCAATGCTTCTCGATTTTTATCCAAGTCTGGTCATGATTTGTTTTGTGGTCAGCATTGACTTGGCGAGCATCACGAAGCTGCATTTCATCCGGAAGGTTTGTGTAGTATTTAATATTTGCAAGGTTCCCACGCGTGTACCATAATTTCAGAGGTCCGGAGCCACCATGTCTGAAGCGGAAAGGCGACGCCTCCACACGGAAACACTTCTTCTTGCACAAACAATTTGCAGCAATGCTTCGTAAGTTTCAAACAACTTGGTTTTAAGACAAATACGTTGCTTGCAGATTTGTTATTGTCCTGCTGGGATTCGACTTTGGAGAAATGATTTCCAGCAATCGTTGGCAGCTTTTTGCCTGTACAACGGGACTCTGGTCCTTGTTGCACTTTGTTGATGGGTGAGGGAATGATAAGAAATTGGAAGAAAGGAGATTTCAGACTAATTGTCGCAGGTTTCAACACGGACATCCGTAACAAAATCGGTGCTCTGCATTCGATGAGCAGAGCGACTTCCAAGCCGCACGAGCCGTATTCCCTTCACTCGAACACCACTCCAATTCCGAACATTGTCCTTCCAGAATAATCTCGGTTTCATTTGGGTTGAACTCTGTGAGTGTTGAATGTTGAGTGAAGGCCGCATAATGCCGAAAATTGTACAGTAACATGAATGAAATGAAATGTTTATTAAACCGCGTTTGAAACCCAAATTGAAGCACCATGTTTACAAACATTGAGACACATCAAGGAGGGGTCTTCAGTACATGGCGACGTATTGAGAACGGACGTAGCTGTTCTTCGGTGGTACGTAAGGGGCTGGTTCAGCGGGAAGGTATGGCTTCTCAACTGAAAATTGCTCTCATTCAAAAAATTGAAAGGGCATTCTTACCAGGCGGAGTGTAGACTGGGGGAAGCGGCGCCTCGTAGACCGGAGGGACGGGCTCGTAGACCGGCAAAGATGGCTCATAGACCGGCGGCTGAGGCTCATATACAGGAGGTTGAGGCTGATAGACTGGTGGTGGAGGAACGTAGGGAGCTGGACTTGGCTCCACATATGGAGAGAGGTCGACGGGTCGCTTTACATAGCTGGCGGCCGAGGAGAAAGCGACGAGAGCTCCGAGGAGGAGAAGAGAGGAGAAGGAGTGCATTGCTAGAAGGAGGAGGAGACGAGGACTTGATGGAGAAGACGGTCAAGGTGCGCCTTTTATAGGGAGAAAGGGAGACGCGTTCGGGAGAGAAAAGAGACAGACCGTGACGTCAGCCACTGTGCAAAGGCGAAGAGGGGTGTCATTCTCTTGTCTGAATGCCTTCCAAAGTCTTTAGCGAGCAAGCAAAAGACCTCAAGTTCCCACGTTCTTGGGCTACTGCACCCAAAAGATTAGCGCGAACTTTGGCGGACGTTCAGTAATGCTGGCGAATCGAAAAAAATGCAATGACGTGAGGTTTCGGCTGTGGTCAATTTCTGCCTCGCTTTGAGCCAATGACTACACTAGGAAGCAATCTTGGTTGTTGTTGTTCTCACAATCAGCTCTGGGAAAGGCTTGAAGATTGAAAATGCAAAAGAAGAGAAATAAAGCATTGGAAGAGAAAGAAGCTGGAGATGTACGCTCCTGCGACGGATATCATCTGTGTTGCTGTTTATTTTGCTGTGGTTTGTGGAGTTTAGAAGCATTTCAAATTGTCTTAGGTCGGAGCTCTAACTTTCATCGTTTGTTTGACCGATACGGTGATACTTGTCAGCCATCGTCTCGACTGGAGCTCGTTTCATGTTTTCGTCATGGCTCGTCTACAATTCGGACTCATTGTGGCGATCTTCTTCTTTGCCTGGTGTGCCGTTCTTCTCTTGTAAGAACCACAATTGATCGAAAAAGAATCCTGCAGTATGGATCTTCGTCAATATGTCGAACTCAACGAGGGAGTCGGTATTTTTGCCGAAATAATGTGGCTTTTCCCTCTTTTTCTTCAATTCCTATCCTCTTGCAATCGATTTGCATTCATTTATTTCCCGATTTGGTCAAGGAAGTAAATTAAATTCTGCTTGAAACAATACTTTCCTCAGCAACTTCTCAATCAAGTTGGCTCTTATTCTCGTGGGATTTTTCTTTCTCTTCGTCTCTTTTCTAGTCTTTGCCTCTGTACGAGGTATGAAGCGCATTTTTAGACAAACAAATTCGTAGAGGAATGCGGCATAAAGTTCAATTCGGAGACGCTTGGCTGGCAGTTTGTTTCCACCCGATGCGCAGGAGCATCAGCAGTTTACCTGAACGCCTATCCAAGCATCGTTGCGCTGGCTGTGGCCGTCGCTCTGGATTTGTCATGCCTTGTCAAGCTTCGCTCCATTCGACAAGTAAGAAAATAAATCAACCGTAAAATCAAATGTTTTTTTAGAGAAGCCAAGCATTTCAGAGTGCCACGTCTGTTGACGTGGAGCGTCGTCGGTTGCGCATGGAGATGAATTTTCTCATCCAGACTGTCTGCACAACAACCTGGTTGAGAAATATTTCAGAAAAATAATAAACCCAATCCAGCTACGTGATTGCCTTGTTGAGCTTTAATTTTTGCGGATTCATAGCAAAGAACAAATGGCAGCTTTTCGCAGCTTGCACTGGAATGTGGTCTGTTCTACACTTGACCGACGGGTAAAATCGAAGCATTCGAAAATTATTAATTCAGCCTCATTGTCGCGATCTTCAACGCGGATATCCGGCGCAAACTTTGTGGTAACATTCAGCTCATCACAACGAAGTTCGATCGCCGAGACACTATCGTCAGTAAAATCAACGTTCCTCCGCCAAGTCGAATCTCGCGTGAAAGATCTTTCTGATTGTTTTGTGTAATGAAGCAGTTCTTAAATCACTTTTATAAAGCCATTGACACTCCATATTTACAGACAAATAAGAGTAAAGGAGAAAGAGACTTCAGTACATGGAGACGAAAGACGAGCGAGCATAGCTGTTCTTTGGTGAAACGTATGGGGCAGGCTCAGCGGGAAGGTAAGGCTTCTCAACTGAAAATTGCTCTCATTCATAAAATTGAAACGGCATTCTTACCAGGCGGAGTGTAGACTGGGGGAAAAGGCGCCTCATAGATCCGAGGGACGGGCTCGTAGACCGGCAAAGATCGTTCGTAGACAGGAGCCTGAGGCTCATAAACAGGGGATTGAGGTTCATAGACTGGTGGTGGAGGAACGTATGGAGCAGGAGTTGGCTCCACATATGGAGACAGGTTGAGCGGTCGCTTCACGTAGCTGGCCGCCGAGGAGAAGGCAACGAGGACTCCGAGGAGGAGGAAAGAAGAGAAAGAATGCATTGTTGTAGAAAGAGAAGGAGGAAGAGGACTTGGTGGAGATGACGGTGGAGGAGCGTCTTTTATAGGGAGAAAGGGAGACGCGTTCGGGAGAGAAATGCGACGTCATCAAGGGCGAGTCAAGTTCAGAAGAGCGTTGTATCGAAGTGAGCAAGGGCGTTGGCTGAAGAAGTTTTCCGGCGATTTCCGACTTTCATTCGGTGATCATCTCACTGGAAGAAGGCAAACACTTGTACACTAAGGAGAAATGCTGACGTTGTCAGAAAAGACGATGGCGTTTCGATTATGATGCCGGAATTTCAGATCAGCTACAGCATCGACGAGAAGGTTCAAGAGCTTCTATCGATATCAGCGCCTTGCTATATGAGCAATTATTCTTTGAATCGTTTCATCACTACGGCCGTTTGTACCCTGCTCTTCCAGTGCCAATAAACTCATCCGGGTGAACTCGAGTCAGGACTTCGGATACCTCACCCTCTTCCCTTCGCTTTTTTAATGGGAGGATCTTCTTTCATCCTTCCACTCAAGGGTAAGGAAAGCATTGCATTGCCGTCCAAGGCCAAACTCATGCCGTCGGGGAGTCTCCTTCTTCTCTATTTCTTCTTCTCTGACACTGAGAAGAGCACGCATCCGGGTTGCATGATAACAGGCGCTGAAATGAAAGAGCCGTCGGGACTGACCTCCTTGTGCTCTTGTGGCTTTATTCTGCCTCCTGATTGCATCTCTTCCAGCCGCAACTCGAACCTTCACCGGTTCAGCCTTCTTCCAGCTTGCCAATTCCCCAAGGTGATGCAGATCTTACCCCGTCATATCATTCTTTGACGTGGAGCGTTCGAGAAGTAAGATCTTCATTCTTTGAGCGATCTTTCTACAAGAGCACCACTTGGACTCAGGTTCGGCTACACAGATGTTCGTCGACAAGAAGAAGCCCCGCCTTTGTCAGCTTAAAGCTTCGTTTCTTTCCGTCTGTTTCCGCCCGGAGTTTGTAATGTGAGAGAGTGTTTCAGGAGAGACGTGGAAAGAAGAAAACGTCTTGTGCGCGAATCTCCGACCAAGGTAACACTACCGTAATCAAGTGGCAGTATCTATGACGGAGCTGATTGTGAGATTGGCGTCAATTGAGCTGTCAAGGATCAACTTGTTTACTAGTGAGTCTTCTCTCACCTACAGTAACCCAAGCTTTAAAGCTGTGACTTCAAGACAACATCAAGTTCTGCGCCGCTCCCATAGAGAAGGAGAAGAGAGCGAAGAAGAAGAAGACAAGGCGAAGCTGACAATTGCGAAACCTCTTCCCCTTCTCCCTTCTCCCTTCGGAGTCTCTGAACATCTCGTTTATTCTCATTCGTCAATGATTGCATGTACAAAGAAAAAGAAGAAGCGTGATATGCTCCGAGTCTCGTCTCACTATGCGTTCAGCCCTGTCTTCACATTTGCTTTATGCCTCTTGAAGAGCTGCTCTCTCCCCTCAGATGTGGATGTAGCCGGCGGAGAAGCCGCTGAAGGTATTCGTGGGATCCGTCGAGAAGACCACGTAAAGAGAGGAGCCCGTCGAGTTGAAGGTCTTCAAGTCCGTCTCCAGTCCCGCGAGTCTGAGAAGTTCTTCCAGAGATAGAGGTATTCACCGTCCGAGATGAGTAGCGTCGCTGGAAGAGCCGTCGTAGATGTCGATGAAGTCGCAGCAGCCCTCAGTGTCAATAGCGTAGAAGGTGAGGGAGATGCGGCCAATGGAGTTGCCCAGGAGATAGTTGCAGGCAATTAGGTTCGGATAATTACTCGGGAAACCTGAAGTTTGGGAAAAGAAAGGGGAGAAGACAGACTAGGGGAGTAGATGATGCCGAAGGTGTCGATGTAGACCGTCGCCGGGCAGTTGGTGTTGGTCTGGAGGGGTGTGTTCACTGCAAAGTCTCTCGTTCTTTCCGGAACCATTCAACTGCGTCAATTTCAGAAGAATGAGGGATTAGACGATAAGCCCTCGAAGCGCACATCCGGGCCAAAGGGAAAACGGGCGAGAAGAAGACCACTCACGGGGCACGGAGTCATACACGCCATAGAAGCCCCGCTCCTGGCCGTCGATGTCGGTGACGAAGACGAGGGTAAGGGCGCTGCCCGTGCTCGACAAGTTGAGAAACGGTTGGTAGCCCGACAAACTGAGAGGATTTGTTTGCTTCGAGAGATGACTCACTTGGTTATGGGAGGCGAGTTGGTGTCGGGACCATCGAAAGCGTAGAGCACGTCAGTGCCACCTTCGGTGATGAATTCGTAGAAGACGAGGTAAACATAGTGGTTTGCCGGGATCTGAACTCGGTAATTCCAAAGGAAGAGGAGAGAACAGACCTGAATGCTGTAGACGGAATGCAGTTCGTTGTCATAGAGACCGGGGTAGTTGGGGCTGGTGATCACTCCGCTCGTATTCTTGTAGGTTCCTTGAGCATGAACTTGAGTGGAGAGAAGGCGGAGAGTGAGGAGGAGTGGGAGAAGAGGAGCCTTGAGCATCCTCGTTGAACACTGCTTCAGCTCTATCAGTCATCACGAGAATCCGCTTTCCACCCGCTTATCGGCGTAAGCAGCTCGCTCACCGTGGGAAATGGCACAAATTCAACAAGTCGGCCGGGTTCTGACCCGCTTCTTCAAAGAGAAGACCCGAGGAGGGACTCTCCTTCTGCCTCTTGCAGGTTCTGGATAATCTTGCCGATGAAGACAGCTAGTGTCTGCTCTGTGCCTTCATCTGCCAGAAGTTCTCCATTGAGCCCTCCAGGGACGAATGCATTCTTCTCCAATCAATTTCTTCGTCTGTAGCTATAAATCAGCAATTTTTTAAGAATCGCTTTTATAAAGCCATGAAACACCCATATTTACAGACAGGTGAGAGTAAAGGGGAAAAACACTTCAGTACAAGGCGACGTTTGGCGCGCGAACATAGTTGTTCTTTGGTGGGACGTAAGGTGCAGGCTCAGCGGGAAGGTAAGGCTTCTCAACTGAAAAATAGCCCAATTAACGAATAATGAATGACACTCTTACCCGGGACGATGTCGACTGGAGGTAGGGGCGCCTCGTATACCGGAGGAACGGGCTCGTAGATCACTGGAGGCTCGTAGACCGGCACAGATGGCTCATACACTGGAGGCTTCGGCTCGTAGATCGGGGCTTGAGGCTCATAGACTGGTGGTGGAGGAACATAGGGAGCTGGAGTTGGCTCCACATAAGGAGACAGGCTGAGAGGTCGCTTCACGTAGCTGGCCGCCGAGGAGAAGGCGATGAGGGATCCGAGGAGGAGAAGAGAGGAGAAGGAGTGCATTGCTGTGGAAGGAGGAGAAGAAGTTGGTGGAGAAGAGGGTGGAGGAGCGCCTTTTATAGGGAGAGTGGAACGCGTTCGGGAGAGAAATGCGACGTCATCAAGAGTGAGTGCAAGTTCAGAAGAGGTTTGAATCGAAGCGAGCAAGCGCGTTGACTGAAGAAGTGTTCAGACGATTTCTGGCTTTCCTTCGCTAATTTCTAGTCTACAAGAAAGCGAACGGATCCAGTGAGGGGAAATGCTGACGAGATGACGATGAGGGGTCAACAATGACGTGATGCGTTTAGCTTTGCTGTCACAAAGTGTTGTTACATAGTTGAAAACCTACGACAACACCAACTAATAACGTGTTCGTCTTAAAGGTACGAAGCCCATATCACTTATAAGTTCTTCCGCTTCTTTTCATTAATGTTCATCGTAGGACAGCACAGCTTCAATGTACTCCTTTCTGTGAAAAAAATTCATAATGTCAAACTTTATTTCTGGCCAATTTTTTATGTTGCTACACAACAAATACAAAAAGAGTTTTTTGCACTTTGGCACAGCTTGATGAACAATTCAATTGGTTTTACCTAAAACTTTGCCCCAACCGCTCAGATTAAGACTTGCAAGGAACAATTTTCCGACCTAGCGGGCTACTAATGTATGAAGAGTCACGCTCAGATCAATCAGAATCACACGATCAACGAATGAAGAAGCATTCACCGTCTTGTGGAAGTTGGTTGCTTGAAGCAGAGTACAGTAAGTCAGAGGTCTTTCGCTCATCAGTGACAACTTTCTGCCTCGTCCTGCGTGAGGTTTATCTTGTGTGCGCATGCTACTTTAAACGTTGTATTGTATGTTCCTGAGATGATTTATTGAAAGAGATGAAAAGGTGTGCATTATTTACAAACAAAAAATGCCAGAGAGAAATTGTTGGTAAGTGGTCGTTTCCGAGATAATTAGTATTGAACGCTCATTGGACGACCGTAGCTGTTCTTTGGCGGCACGTAAGGAGCCGGTTGAGGAAGAGGCAGAGGCATCGGCTGGGGAATTGGTTGAGGCTGAGGAAACGGAGAAGGTGGCACGGGCCAGCCTCCGATTGAGCCACCGCCGGGAACTGCAAAGGTGACGTTAGATGGAAGATAACTTGTTTTACAGAACTAAGAAGTCAAAATAAAACAACTTACGAGGTCCAGAGCCGGGAACAGATGGGATGACAAAGCCTGGTGGGGGTGGCGCTGGAGCGTCAAAGGCAAAGATGGGTCCATTGTTGCCGCTGATGGGATAAGGCGGCTGAACGCCGTAGCTCGGTTCAGGAGCCAGGTAGTCGGGCCGCTGCACATAAGCAGCAGCCGAAGCGAAGGCGAAGAGGCCGGCAAAGACGATGAAGGAGGAGGAGTGCATTGCTGTAGGGGAGACTGGAAAGTGATGAACAGGTGCCCGAAGGGCCTTTATATCGGCGTGAAGGAGATGAAAAGAGCTAAGAGATGACGTCACGCAGTGTGAGTTGTGCGAATGTGTGTCGACCGAAAAATGACAAATTTCCCACGGACAAGAAATCAAAAGTTTGGCAAAAGTACGTACATGTTGGCCAAATCCAGCACTGCTTAGTGAACTTGAAATGCTGATGCCAGCAATCTTCTCGGTCGGCTACGTCGCTTTCATACAGTTAGTCGTGTCAACAAGAGGAGACTTGTGTATTTGCAACTGTTCACAGCGTTTGAAGAAAGAGAATTTCTAGCATTTATCTACTTCTTCAAATGGGAAGACACACAAGCTCTATGGCAATCATGGAGAAATTTTCAGTGAAAGGTTTCCAGTCGTCGCTTTCAGTAAGAGACTTTTGGTTTTTCACGAAGTATTCCCGACAAAGCTTAATTTATTATGCGTCTGCATTTAGTGGTCAACGAACCTTTTTCAGTGCGTCAATCTCGTGCTTGCAAACAAACTTCCACGTTGCGAAGAAATTCTGATCACATATGCCTCGAGCAATTTCTTGCTCGCACACTATTTTTAGAGAATCTATTTGGAATTTGTCGGCGAACTGCCATACTTCAGGGATGAGATCACCGAAATTCTTTCGTCCTGTGTAGATAAATTCCAACGCAGCGTGTATCTGAAACCGTTGCTAAATTTTCTGTTTTACCACATCAACGGTAACGTTAGAGAGCTCAACGACTCCCGTTTCAGCTTCGGTGAAATCCGATCGAAACATCGCAGTGAACACTGATGATACTTGAACGAGAATCGCTTTGTGTGCTTTTATTTCACCGTCTTGCGCCTGCAATTGCAATATTATTGCTGTATGGCTATTATAGAACCTGAAGTTTGCAGTCAGTGAATAGTTCATCCGAAAACATGGCTTCACTTAATTTTGTCAAGCTGAAAGTGTCCACAGGCTCGACTTCATACGAGCTCTTTAGGTAAATCAACTTCAAATTGATAACTAAGGCAGTGTCCGTAGTGAACATCTGGAAATGTCTTTCCTGCATAAACTCCTAAACCGTATAACAACATTTCATAATTTGCAGCTGTTTCTTACCAGTTCATGAGATCTGAAGTCCATTATGTTATCGGAATACGAATACACCTCCTTTTTATCGCCGGTTTGAATCGACAGCGTATGCTTTAAATTTATTGAAGTCTTGTAAGTTTCTTAAGACGAATATAGAGGTAACCTTTCGCTTCGCTGCTTTAGTATTAATCGCACAAAAATAATACTGATTCTTTTTTGCACGACTAATAAAAAGACGAAAGCGAGTTTCACGATCTTCTTCTGAACCGAATTTCTCGCTCGCGATCATCGCATTTTTATCATTCAGCTCGTAGACAAGCCGAAACTGACAAAGTGAACTAGAAAATAGTTGTTTCGTACCTTACTTATCGTCCACTCATAAGCAACCTCGAAAAAGGGTAGCTCTGTTGTTTCAGACATGGCGTGCTTGCTTGAAGGGCATAAAAGTGCCTTCTCCGCGAGTTCGGGGCACAATTTTTTGCAAGACGCTGGCAGATTGTTGGAAAAACAGCTACAATCAAAAGAGAATCGATGATGAAACGCGGAAAGACGGCACCGATTGAAATCGATGCGTCATCGTCCGCCGTCTCACGTCGACAACAACATGAAAGAGGCGTGATAAAGAATTCTTCTCGTTCACTCTGCTTCTGAGAGAAACCCAACATCGAAGCGTTATTCCAATATGTTTTCAGACTCGACCAACGTGTGCCAACTTTTACTCTAGGTAGTCGCTGTATCCTGCACAATTGGGAACAACTGGTAAGCAAAAACGAGTCGAGATCTGCGAAAGAGACTTTGCACGACGAACAAGTGACAAGGGTCTGAATGCTCCAAAACACCCGAATTTATTTATGTGCAACAAGAAGACACAGAAGTTCAATGGCAAGACGTGGATGTTCTTCGACCAACGCGTCCCAACTCGCGGTCGTTGTCAATCCTGCCTTGTTGTTGATAAAGAAGTTTTGACAATTCTGTAAAACTGAAATTGCCAGTATAAACTTTGTTTCAAACCTTCTTCAGAATGACAGCGTTGCATTCGTTGGCTAGCTTCCAGAGCGAGAAGAAGTCTGATTTGGAAATTGTCTTGCTTAGCTGGCATTCGCAAACTTGACCCAGACCATCAATTTGAAATTTGTCGGCAAAACGAAGTAGCTCGGCAAGATCGTCATCAAAGTCGATTCTTCCTGTATAAATGAAGTCCAGCACGGCTTCTATCTATGCAGATGTTTTGAGATATTGAGGCGAGCCGACCGTAGCAGACAGAAACCCCGTCAGTTTCAAATTGCCAGTCTTCGCCTCAACGAAGTCGTTGTCAAACATTGCTTTGAAGACGGGCGAGTGCTGGACAAGAACGGCCTTATGGGCATCAATTGTGCCATCGTCGCTCTAACTTGAATGTTTCTTTCTCAAACGAAAGTTACCTCAAGCTTGCAATCGGTGTATAAATGCTCGGCTAGCATACGTTCGCAGTTTCGAATGGACTTGTCGACGTCGATTTGAGGGTGATGAATTTGATTGATGTAGATCAAATGCACTTCAATAGTCAAGGCGGTCTCGGTGAGATTCTGAGCCACGTCATCGATGCGAAATTTGTGTGAAAAAGTCGTAAAATCCATTTTCTTTCGAGAAGATACTTCGCTAATGATTCGAGCTCCATTTCGAACCCAAGCACTGAGCTCCAGGTTGATGACGTTCTGAAAAAAATGATCGCTGGTCAGTGAACCTCCTACCGTCCTGCTCATAACTTCGACTTCCAGCTCACAGAAATTTATATCAGACTGATTTTTATGTCCGTGAGGTTCGTTCAATGCCGGATATAAAACTCCATGAACGTGCGGCGAGAAACTGAGACGGAAAGTGGTTTTTGCATCCTCTGGCGACCCAAATTCACAGCTAATAAGTTTAAGATTAGTTTCGAGCAACTCATACGCAAGTCGAAACTGAAGGGTTTTTTTGTCGTCGCAAGTTTCAGAAACTCCAACCTTGTTAATTTTCCAGTTGAAGTGTACTTCGATGAATGGAAGGTCAGTGACATGATTCATCAAATCGAAGAAAGTTTTGCACAACAGCCGCGGCAGCGATGCTCAGAATGCGTCTGTCGCGCTTTTAAACTATGCTTATCTTCTCTTCGTCGTTGCGACGAGGCGAAGGGAATAAGAGAGACAAATGAATCACTATAGATGAAGGAGACCTACATATTTCTGAGCAATCGTCGAGAGCCGAACACGAGAACTCACGTTCCGGCAACGTCGACACTGTCGCGCCCCTGTCGCCGACGAGGCACGTAAGCCTGAGGTCCGTCGTTTCGCAGACGCGCAGTCCTGACCCTAAGCCTACGCACTTCAAAATAAGGCGCCTTGAAAATTGGCCAATCCGCCTCATGAACTACATAAAGCGTCGTTTTCAGGTCAGAAATAGTGAGAAAACTTCTTACAATTAGAAGCACTCAAAAGTGGAAAATTAAGTGTAGGTCAAAAAGTGAATTTCGGATGCCCGTTACCTAGGGTTCGTAACCGAACCGAACCGATAACCGAAATAACCGGTTATAACCGATTTTTTTTGAATAACCGATTAACCG
>JAQIXL010002032.1:0-14657 GCA_034700245.1 Poikilolaimus oxycercus | reverse complement strand
GGCCTTGGCATAAAAATCCAAGATTCGGCCAAGGTATTGCCGCGAGGACTTTTGGTCTCTCAGATATCTTGTCTTAAATCGATGTGTTGTGGTCTTCAGCGATACTGCAAGGGAGACTGGCGACGTCGCAATCGTACTACTCCTTTGTGTGGATAATCAATCATTTGCAGAAATGCAAATACTTGATCGATCTTCTTAATCAAGAGGATTTTTGTGAAGTGAAGCAAGAAGCTGACAGCGAACAAATTCGGCGTTCCAATACGACTTTAAATCAACGAATACAAAAAGCGAAGAAAGAACTACAGCATCTACAGGACGATTTCAAAGCCGCAAGGGATCTCAACAAAAAGATTGTCGCGATGTCACTAGAGGAACATCTTCTTTCGAAGAATTTGAAGCAGGAGCTCGCTTGCGAGGAAGCTCTTAAGCGGGAGAAAAATGATGAGGTTCGCTTTCCAGAGCTTGTTGCTTCTTTTAGAGCATTAGCATGATTCGTCGTTCCATTTTGCACATTAGGTAGATACTTATAAAAGAGGAGCTTTCAGTGGCAGAAAATCAGAGAAGAATGTGCGCAATTCGGTGGTCACTTCCAGAATACTTATCGGGTCAAACTGATAGAAATAACGGAGGTTTGAACCAAGCTCTCCATTAATAATGCTTTCTTCAGAAGATTAAACAAACTAGCGCTAAGATCAACGAAAACGAAAGCAAGCTTGTAACTATACGTCAATTTCTAGCTCTGAATAAATTTCAAGGCCCAAGAGCGTTTTTTTATGCAATTCAAGCGAAAGAAAATGAGCTCCTAGTGCTGGAACAGGTTTGTCGTTAGAGTCTACTAATGTTTCAGGAGGAAGCAGCCAAAGTAGAAGATGCTGAGCTGAGACGACGTGAAATAGACTTCCGACAGGATATCGTTTACCTGACGGAAGTGCACGATGGCTTTAAGGAAATGTCTGATCTTTGGAAACGAGCTATGAGTGCTACGATTCAGTTCGAAAAGGTGAACAATCTTTATTACAACGACATTTTGCAGTCAGTGAATCGTGATGGTGCTGCAGGTTTACCTTCGAATGGCGCGATTGAGAACGTCGGTCAATTCGAGCGGCGAATTTGTGATGAACTTGTTTCGGAAATTCTTATCAAAGCACGCACAACGCTCACGTGCAGCGAGGACGAAGCTAGGGTGAGTGAACATCCATTGCTTAACTGTTACTGCAGGAAATTATTCGAACTCATGAAGAGTCTCTAAACGCAATTAGCAAATGTGTAGCAGCTGTGCTCGACGAAGACCATCCTGAAGAGTAAACAGGGCAACATCTTCTACAATAAAATCTATTCCGTCTTGCGAGGAGAGTTCGATAGAATGACAATAGCAACAAGATTTTGCTTTTCAAATTGCGGTTTGTGCGTAAAACGAATGTATCAAAAAGCGCGATTTACTGTGGAAATCAGAAAATCATATTTATTACATCATGCTATACAACTTTCAACGAAAGAATTTGATCAATTGTCCTAGTGAACAAGTTCGGTTGAATAAACAAACACGTTAGGGAATGAATTCAAAAAAGAAAAAAAACTGTGAATTTTCATAAATATTAAGTGAATCTTGAGATTTCTTCTCTTGTTCCTAGGACCTTGGTGAACCTTGTTCGAAGACAAAAAGAACTCTGATGATAATCGATAATGAAGCAAAACAAATGAAGAAGTTAAAAAAAACGGCAGGCCGAGATGAAAAGTGGAATTTTTGTGAGATTTGCAATTTGTTGTTGATTTGAGAGAAACATCGAATTGAGACGCAACAACAAAATTAGCGCACAGGGATTTTTATCAGTTAAATCCCGTTTCTTTTCTCTGTTCACAACAAATTCTACATTAGCGAAAATCTAAAGACCTAAATACACAATGCTGACCGATAAATGCTCTGCGTAGACTAAAAGGGGCACCGAACAAGACTAGAAACGGAAGAACGAGCTAGTTAGGGAAGCGCTTCCGTCGTGGTGGCTCGATTTGATATGAAATATCCATAAGACGCCGCTGACAATCTATTACTCGGAAGTTTCTGCAAGATTTTGTGTTTTGGAATAAAAAGAGGAGAGCTACCGTATCAAGCTTTGCGTCTCGTAGATTTTGCGCTGTTCGAAGACATTCAACGGCATCGTCGGCTTGCATTGCCGGAAGCTTCGAAGCACGTTTGCGATCATGTGCTGAAATGGGTAGAATTTCAACAAAGAAGACAAGCTCTTACCATTTTCTCAAAGTTGACTAGTCCACTGAAGTAGCTCTTGTTGCCCTCGTGAGTAAATGTCAGGTCCTGAAACATAGCCATTGAGAACTGATAATGCGGAGACGATGCATTGATATTTGCCAGAATTCATTGAGAATACTAACTCCACAAAGCATAGCTCACCTTCAACAACAATGGCACGAAAGGCACCAGCGGTGGGTTGAGCTTTGCGACGAGGATTCGGTATGCTCGATGATTCCTTGATGGATCCAGCAGGCACTCGAACTCGCCGAATTGCCTTCTCAACTTTGACGGCAGTTTCTGCAAATGCTTGAGATTGTTGCGTTTCTATGATGCAATAAGATTTTCATCCAAAAAGATCCCTCGCTAGGAGATGTGATTGGGTGACTATTTTCACAAAATTTGTCTTCGGTAAATTTTTTGAGTTTCATCGGTTTTCGAAATTCTACGTCATTTGGCTCGTTAAATACATGGGAGGCGCAGCACTTACTTCCCAAAGCATTGTGAGCCGGCTGACGGCGATGTTGCTGAGGCCAAGCGTGATGGCGAAGAAAGACATCAGATCCCGGTTCTCCTTCGCACTACAAGACTTTCCTCTTTTTGATATGAAGTGCTTACTTTTGTGCGATCTTGATAAATTTCTTCAGCATGTTGAGTCGCTTTGAGGGACCCGGCGCTAGCAGGACTTCGGTTGTCGTCCAAAATTGAACCTCATTGAAGCGCCGCATCAAGATGTCGAGGTTTGAAGGCACTCGTCCCGGGAACTGGTCACGGCCAATTACCTGGAAAGAGATCAATTCATTGCAGAAATGGCAGCTGTGTTTCAATGCTTGGCGTTTAGAAACGTCTAGTTTCATTCGCAATCAGATCGAATTACACGTTGGAAAAAAACAACGTTAACTGAAAGTTTGTGATTATGTTTCGGCTAATCAAAAACATTGAATGGTTTTTAGAGGACCGTTTTCTTGGACTTCTTGTTTTACAATAGAAACTTCCACTTACTTGGATGACCAGCTCGCTCTCATCAGTTGCTTCAAGAAGTTGAGCATGGAAGAGCGCCAGCTGTTGTGCGAGTTCCTGACTGCTCAAGTACTCCATCACACTGGCATGGACGGACTCTGACGGGCCTCGTTGGTCTGGTTGCGGCATCTGCAAAGCGTTAAGATGAAGTATGGTTTGTTTTAATGTCTGAACGGCGAAAACAACAAACTAACAAACCAATAAGTCTATTTCGTCTTTGTACACAACATAGAGCTTGCTATTGAGGCCGATAAGCGTGGGCACGCTGATCTCGTTCGGCGAGAAAATCCTCTTTTCTAGACAAAATTGTGACGGATTAGACTTTGAACGGCGAAAACAACCTCCATTGGACTTCACTTCGACAAGTTGTAGTGGTTCTTTGGTCGAGGTATATCGTACTCGGGCTCGGGCCATTTCGCAGATCTGAAACATACATCTTCCAGGTCTTCCGGTTTTTACCTCAGTGGCTGTCTTGTCCATCCGAATCGAAAGTGTGAAGTAGGTTGTGTCGGAAAGGTGGATTATTTGACTGCCTAAACAAAGAACTTCACAAAAAGGTTGAACCAACATGTATCACTAGGTAGAATTGGGTTTGGTGCTGGTGCATTGGTGCTGTAGACACTACATTCAAGGACTGTGGAAGGATGCCTGAACGTTTTCCGTCTTTTGTGCAAAGTCAGTCGAACCTGGCCAACACTCTTTTTGCAGCTTCTTTCAACTCTCTTATTGCAGTCATCTTCGCTAAGACCTTGTCCATATTGGGAATCCGCTTCTGATCGTCGAGGACACAACAGTAAAGCTCCTAAAAAGAGATGATCGTATTAGTGGACACGGTGCCGGTGCAAGATTGACTTCTTTTGCTTTTTTACAATTTTCGAAAGTGCATGAGGCATAGGAAAAAGTCGTGCACCTTGCAGACTCAAGAGCACAGTCGCGAAACGTATAAAGATGTCTGGTTTTTCAGTCGAATGAAAGAATTGTGAATGAGCAATGAGAAGGTGCCGATGGGAGATTGAAAGATCAGCCGAGTGAGACTGCAGTCTTTGACTCGATATGTTTCATCGGTATGAATTGTGACACTCACACTTAGACCCTGAGTGATTCGCACGTTGAGCACATTTTCAAGTTCTCAAATCTGGCAAAAGTAAGAGTGAGTTTCGTGCGAGTCGTTTGTTGCAGACGAGCTTGATGAATGCAATTCGGCTGCTCTGGCTGCTTTGTCGTTTTTATAACAGATTCTCTTTCGGCGTTGAGAATGTTTAGATTTGGTAACTTTGTTGTGTGTTTCAAAATTTTGAGAAAATATCTACTAAGTTTTTACGTCAGTACACGGCATAACGGGCGACATTCGAAGAAAAGCAACTCACCTCAATAAAGGAATTCGCTGCCGCGTCGAGGAAGAAGTGGACGCCGAGTGTGTGCACCCAGAGTCTCACGAAGGTCACAACACGTCGCTTTGCCGCAATCTTCTGCTCCGTCTCAAAGGCCGACTCCACGCCACCGACCAATACCCGACCCGCTTCGTCGATCAACTGGACACGGTCTCATGGCGAATTTCACAATTGCAGTTACCGTAACCCGTCGCATGTAGTAATTCTTGAGGAGATTGCAGAGCTCGTTTGTGGGGAGATAGATGCAATGCGTGAGGAGGAAGTCTTCGAGGAAGGTGTCCAGTGGAGCGGAGGAATCCTAGAAGAAGGGGAAAAGGCCGGGTGAGGGAGTGAATGATGTCACCCACCTCTGCCTGGGCGTCCACCCGCGTTTCAAGCACGTATTCGAGCATCTTCTCAGGCAAGCCCGCCATCACGGAGTAGCTGCAAGTGAATCGTTTATTCACGATGCGTTTCGGTGTTCTGGCATAGTCGACAGCCGATAAAGTTTGTTTGATATTGAGAAGTTTCCGCGGGCGAGCATTGAAGCAATGAGTTGCGAAAAGTGTTGCCGTATGATCAAGACGAAAGAGTTTTCAAAGACGACCAGCGTTTGAGTTTCGCAAGCGACGCTAATATTTGGTGAAGGATTTCGTGCAGTGCCAGGACATTAATCGGGAAACGATGTAACTACCTACCAGCAAGTCGACTTCGCCGACGACGTCGATGGAATTGAAATGCTGCCTCCGGTCACTGGAACGCCACCGTTCGAATTGTTGACACCCGGCAACGGCAGGCTGATCTTCTCGAGGACAAGCACGTCCTGACCGTGCTCCTTGAGGCGAACCGTGTTGGCTTCGACGTCACGAAGAATTCTAAACGTAGCCATTTCTTTCTGTTTTTGGGTTTGTTTACCTGTTGAAGTCGTGTTTGTCAACAACGAGAAACTGGGCGTTTGGCTCCCGCAGCGAAATCGTGGCAGCTCGCGGCGAATCGTTGACCAAAGCCAATTTTCCGAAGTCGTCGCCTTCTTGAAGAGTGCAAACGACGCCCTAAAGTCGAAAAATTATAAGGTTTCTAAAATTTTTGCGAAACCCCACAAAACCACAGAAGTTCACACGATTATAGAGAGCGAGGACAGAACAGTGAAGAGGCAGCAAGTCGCTCTCTATTTGCCTCTTGACACCCACTAAAACACTTGAAAAGACGAGAGTCGTCGAGGAAGAGAAGCGCGTGAGGCTCACGAAAATCCCATAAACTCTTATGGGCAAGAGGGGGAGGCGTGGGTCCTTGCGCGCTCGGCCCTTCCGCCTAATAGCCCGAAGAGCGTGCAATCGGCGAATTTTCTCGAGGACAAGAAAATGCGTGGTGGTCGCGAGGGGAGGCTGCAGCATGCTGCGGCGAGGCTGGAAGCAAAATGTTGAACACCCGCCCAGCGGGTAGTCTTCCCCCGTCTCTCACGGCCAACACCACTCTTTTTAAAAGGACCGGCCATCGGAGCAAAGTGGAACCCCGAGGAGTTCCAAGACATGCGCTCGTTCACTCGCTGCTCGTTGCTCAAATCGCATTTAATCTACACGTCAACGCGCGAGTCTCTTGAGAGGGGCGGCCGTGCGAGTGCTGAGGCTAAAATCGCACGAAGAAGAGCTCGATTTGGAATTGGGAGGATTTTTGGGACGCGCCGCCGCCGGAGCGCTCTGAAGCGAATCCTATCTGAAGGGGGGAAGCAGCGACGTCGCGGAAAGCGCTCAAAATCGCATCAAGCCTCGAGATCTCTGGAGTCGAGTTAGTGACTCGACCTCTTCTCCGTCGAGAAATGAATCACTTGGGGCCACGGATATAGAGGGAGACAACAGTAATCCGGCTATATGGGACCGAAAAAAGCCGTGAACGACGTAGGAAGGAGAGAGGCGGACCTTGCCGTGGATGCTGACGTCGACCTGACCCTTCAGGATGATGTACCAACAGCGGCCCGGATCGCCTTGATGAAAGAGAACTGTGCCTGAAAAATATATTTCATTCAATTTCGAACGTGAGAAGCGAAGAGTTGAGCGACATCGACTAGGGGCTTACAAATTGAGGAAGAAACCTAATCAACTGCTGAACAGGCGACTCAAAGAAGTTTCGAAGAGAAATATCGTTTTCAAAATGTTTGGAACATTTTTGTTAGCGAACGAAACGCATTTCACAATCTGCACAAAGAGAGAACGCAAAGTTCGGCACAACAGCATTTCTCCCAAATGCCCACGTCTCTCTTCGGAGAATCAATGCAAATCCGAGGGCAGACACAGAGGGTCGGGCGGTTCTCGTCCACCTCGCTGTGTATCGCGAAACACTAAGGCTATCTTTTGTCAACACGGAGAACGTTGCATCATGATGAATTTCGGGCAGCATAACAACAACGAACCAGCGTGTCGATGTTGTTGAAAGCCGATGACTTGAGCAAGTTCTCGCTTGACCATCGTGCTCAAGTGAGCGAGCGCTTTGACGTGCAACAGCTCGTCGTAGATCAGCTCGAGCTCCTCGGGAGTCCGTTCTTCGGGTCTGAAATTTCAGATGGTCTGATTGTGAGTCAGGATTTGTAAGTTTCAACAAACTCAGATAATTTTGGAAATCATGCAACTGGGATCCAGTCCACTTTCGTGTAGATTTAGAACACCACAATTGCACACAAGCTTCAGGAAATCTTCATGAGAATGAATTTCTGGACTGCTTTAATGTGGTCATGGTCTAGTCTGCGGAGAACAACCACAAATTACTTACGGTTTTCCGAGGATCATCCGAAACAAGGCGTCCGGTCCCGCTGTGCTGAGGAAGAAGATCGCATTCGAGAGATCAGACGCCGATGGAGGTTCTATTAGTCTGAAGAGGGAAGTTCTTTGCGCTCTAATAGGGCAAACCCCATAGCCGGATGTCTTTCCGACGTGACCAAGCCTCCTGATGCCATTGACTGCATATTCGGATGCTTGACGAGACTGTTGTGAATCTGAAGAGTGTTTCAGGCTATTTCTAAGCTAAAACCTGATCTTGAGCATCGACAACAGTCCATCGATAGAAGACGTGCTTGTCCAGGAATTGCTGCTCATTCGTTACTAAAAGTCCGTTTACGTTTCAAGGCTTCAAAATGATCAAAGACGGCAAACTTCAGCAATGTGGCTTGCACGCCATTTACAAGCAAACTTCAGCAATGTGGCTTGCACGCCATTTACAAGAAAATGTCTTGTTGCTTGCTGGATCACGTGGCAAACGGCTTACCATGACTAATAACGTGATGCTCCAACAGCGCCTGCCACATGCCCGTGAGCTAAAACTTCTCGATTAGTATGTTCCACAAATCGAAGAAAGGGAAGGATTACCTGAAAGCGAGTTGGTGGTGCGGCGCCTACGGCGATGCTCTCGCTGGCAAGTTCATACAGCCAGTCCGCCATCTCCGAGCCGATCATGCACGACGTGAAGATCTATTTGGCTCTTCCAACTTTAGAGGAACTCAAACCTTCTGATGCATCGGTCGATCCCTTATGAGCATGGGCGAACGACAAAGCATTGCATGCTTGAGCAGAAGACCAACTTCGATAACTCTTTCCTCAAAGGACTGCAAGATTTTCTTCTAAACACTTTCAGAAGAAGCTTACAATGCTATTGCTGAGCTCGAAGAGATTGCCGTCTTGGTTCTCGCCGGGTTGACGCATCAGCATTCCGGGCGTCCCGGCTGTCTGTCCTCCTCCCGGCTGCCCGCCGGCTGGTCCCAAGAGTTGATCTTCCATCTCCTCGCAGCGCTGTCGCAATTGCACAAAGTCGAAAGCGTTCGAAGCTGAAAGCTCGAAAACAGTGAAAAAGACGCACATAACTCTTGGCGTTCCTTGGCATTTCTCAGAAATAACCGGGACAACTTTCTCATGACGAGAACTAGCAGCAGGTGCGGCCCGACACTAGCCAGCTGCACATGGGGGAAATGATATTTTCCGCAGTCGCCTCAACCCAAGGGTCGCAGTTAGACAAGACAAGGGAAACAGCAGCAACCGACACTCAGCGGGTGGTATTTTGATCTTTAGCCTCCTTGGTCTGAGACGGCTAGCTAGTTATGAGCATATTTTGTTCGCCCAAACGGTCACAGTAAAAGAAGAAAGCAGCTAATTCGCTGTTCGCTTTCTTTGAGTCGTCTCCGATGTGTTTTGTTTTCGTGCAGCCGAGTTGTGCAAAGGGACGAAGAATGGAAACAAGTGAAGAGACATCAGGCTTGAAGCAAAAACGCAGTCGGAGAATTGACGCAAAAAGCGCGGTTTCATTTTAGCAAATTCAGAAACTCCATCAAGTCTCAGCGCACTTTTCAAATATTCAAGCAATGCAAGACGAAAAAAATTGTGCGAGCCTCAAAATGACGAATGCATGTAAGAACACTTTTTCTCTAGCATTTTGCTGCAAGAGAGGCGCGGGTGGTTCGCTCTCCCACGCGCGGCCGATGACATCGCAGCTGAGAGACCAATGCGACTAGCAGGCGAGCAGAGAGAAAGATGTTTTTGCAGCTAGCAAAAAAGCGTGTGAAGAACGCGCGAAGAAAAACCGCGCCGATAAGAGAAAGAAGAAGCGGGAAATGCCTCGAAGGCATGATGTTATGGATGTTTTTGTTCTTTGCGATACGAGTGAAGGAAGGGGAAGGAAGGAGAAGGAGAAGAAATTCTTATGCCGACACATTGACGTAATAATTCCTTCACGTTTCCTTCAAAAGGCTGTGAGTCACTGAAGAAATGCGGAAGCCAAAACATTTCACCTTATCTTTCTCCATGTTTCACTACAATTGTATTTTCTATTCTGCAAAAACTGCATAATATCATTGCTTGGGCTTTGCGAAATTTTGAACGCTCAGTGAAGCATACTCAAACTCTCGGCTCTTACGAAAAGTGCTCGACTCTTGCAATTAGTTCTCTCGTACAAATCTTTGGATACCAAATGCGATTACGTGCTGAAACATAACGAGACCGGGGAGTTCCGGGAAAATCCTATTTAGTGGAAAGTGACCCTCACTCATTTCCCCTCACTCACTCCCACCCGTCGGACGACGTGAGTAATTCTTCAAGTAAAAGAATTGGAACGATGGCTAAATTGGATGTCAAGTCATGCTGAGAGAGAGAGTCTAGACTCTTGCGTTCTATCGAATTAGCCGGATTATGCGATGATACAGAATGAGTACTGAAGATGCATTTTTGAAGCGCTTCAAGGAAGTTCTCAGAAACGCATGAGGCATGAGGTGGTGTTTGATATCAAAGAGGCCCGGTGCGTCCCGGATTACTATAGTTTCAAATTCTCACATAGTAAGAAGGTCTCGAAACATACACACCAACATTTGTACGCAATGTTGCACTTTCTACAAATTTAGGTCTGCGCCTCGGATAGGAGAAGAGGGAAGAGACGACGAAAGAAGGAATAACAAATCCATCAGGGCGCTCCTCCATCGCTTTTCGCTTCATAGCCGGGAGAACTTCACGGATCTCACGAAAACAACGACATTCCTTCTCTTTCCCCCACTTCGCCTACGTCTTTGTGCACGACATTTTCTCCTCTTTTCTACGAGAAAAATCTTCCGTCTAGCAAAATAAACACGAATCAGACGTCGTCTCACCACAAAATCCGCGATCTTTCTGATAATCTACGTAATCGACGCGGGCTGCGCAGGCTTTTTCTCTCGCCGCTGCATCGCCATAACAACATCCGGCGAACGCGTCGTCGGCCGTGGCCGCGGACCCGGCACTTTTGCGTTTCACTTGCCCTGCCCCGCACTAATGCGTCAGAGCAGACGTCATTCACACAGCGGGCTGGATCAAAACTGGATTTGGACCCGTGGCGAAAAGAACGCCATTGCGGCCGGATGTATTACGGTAACGTGGTTGGAATAATGGACCGAGAGCTGCGATGATGAGGAAACGAAAGAAGGAAATTGGAAGAAAGGCCGGCATCGTCGCGAGGAAAAAAGCGGCATAGCACACTTTTAAGACGATGAGAATATCTAAGAGATCAGGGCAAAGAGCGACACGATAAGAGAAAAAGAAAAGAAGCGGACATGTGTGCCGGGTGTATGTTTTCGATGACTCACAGCAAGTGAGAGAAATGAGCAAGTGCCCTCGGGGAGAACGTGAGGGCAGCGACGTGCAAGAAAAACGCGAATATGAAACGGGTGAAAAGCCGGTAAATTGACCGACTTCAACGGAGTCACATGAAGAAGAGAGAAGTCGCGTGAGTAGTCGGAGAGGAAGCGGAGGAAGGACAGTCTGGCATTACTGGCGATGAGCAGTAGATCTAATGAAAGAGATGTGAAACAAAGCATGCTTTTAATGAAGTGCGTAGGCGAAAGGCCAAAACGTGATTGAAGCGCAATTCATCGCCTGTCCTATGCTTCCAAAAGAAACATAGAGGAATTTCTTACAATAGCCAATTTTGAAGTATCTTATCTCAGCAGTGACTTTTTGGATTCGACAGAAATTTACGACTTCACCGAAACACAGGCGCCTTTCTACTCCCATAAAGACAAGAGCAAACGTCCACTAAACGCCTACCTTGTCGTCGCAGTTGAGCGAGCAGAGCCGTAATGCACATTCTTTCTTCTCTCCCTCACTCCCTGCCACCACTCTCCTGTCCCAAAAGCCGCAGATAGAGATAGAGAGAGCACAGCTTCAGGAGGAGGTACACGCCAGTTTGTCGCAGCTCGAAAATGTCACGACGGGGCCGGCAGGACAGGTGCAAGTCAGGCGGCCGGACCCGATTTGGGGTCTTCTCGCATAGGAGAACTTTATATTGCCGCTACAAAGTATAGGAGGGAGGGAGGAAACTAGAAAGCAGCCACCGGGCTCTAGGGCCCATGAGCAGTGAATGTTCTCACTCTTTTGAGGCTAGGTGTGATCTCCCTCGGGACTGGTCTTTGACTGTGCGAGCGAGCCTTCCAACAATTCAAAGCACAAGAGGAGAGAGAGGGTGGGAAGTGTCACATTACATAAACGCCAGAGTGGTCAAGTGAGGCGTGCATGATTTACGATCATCATGTGACTGTGTGTTTGGGCAAGTTTCATTGTTTGTGTTAGTTTAGAGGGAAATGATGCTCGGGAATAAGTTCATCAGCTGGAATTTAGCTTGTTCGAGTTTCCTCGCTTGAATAACTGTTGGGGAAGGAAACATGTATAGTCATCCGAAGGCGCGGCTTCTGGGGTTAAGAATTCCGCGAATGAAGGCCAAAATGGGGTTTTTTGAAGATGTTTCAACCTATGCCATTGTTGGAACTCGATTGCAAACCCAGATCTGCGACGACTTTAAGGACAAAAAAAGAAAAGAAAATCTGACCTCTAGGAGCGTTTCTGTAATCGCCGTTGAGGCCCGACGACGACGGAAGCTGATATGCTGCAAATACCGAACATTAATCTCTTGTCCTAGAGTCTTACATCGTCTTCGGAAAAGGGGTTCTAGGGGCTGAAGGTTTGCTAGTGAGGGCGAAGGCAGGAAGAGTGAAGAACTACGACTCATGGTGTTATAGAGGAAACTGAAGTGAAGTACAGAATACCCAGAAGAATGACCCGAATGTTTTCCTTCTCCTCAAATGAAGAAGCGGAGGCAGAAACGGATGATGTCTTTTTTTGCCCACAACGCACGCCACTCGGTGTGCGTTTCCACCAATTGACTGCCTCTCAATTTTTATTGCTCAACGCGACGACGAGGAGGAGGCGGTGAGAGGAGGAGGGAGAGGAGGAGAGATGGGTAAGAGCATATCAATCAACCACCCCGGGCGGCCGGCAAGACGGCGATGAAGAGAGAATAAGAAGCATATAGAGCGCATTCTAATGCCCCGAGACCCTCTCTCGAGCTTCCAGAAGCCGGCAACAGAAAAAAGACTTTGAGCGACATTTCCAAATAGTTGAAATGCAAGATGAGATAAGTTTCTGGAAAAGGAAAGGCTATGGGAATACGGTGTTTGAACCGAAGAAGCTGATCCATTGAGCATGAGAGTTAGAAGCTGGAAAAGAAGCCCAATGCGAGAAACATACAATTTTTCAACAACTCGACCATCCAACTGGTCGCCGCAACTGAAATGCGAGAAATGAGCGCGTTGGCCTCAACACGCACTCGTGGGGTGTGCGTCAAATAAACTTTCACGCTGAGCCAGCCCCCTCCTTTCCTGGCCTTGCTTGCCTGCATCATCACTCGACGGGCTGCTTGTTGTGTTAGTGAGAGATTAAGACAAGAGAAGCGAAGAAAAACTCTCCTAAAGGGGAATGCCGCACGTGAAGGGACTCGCCTCGATCCCCTCTCGACCTTTGCAGCAGCCATCCGGGGTCATGTCAACAAGCTCCCCTCTTCCCCTCGGGGCCAATCCTCGGTCTCAACACGATGTGTGCAATACAGGAAGGCATACGGTAACGGCAATCTGCGAGATGACTCAGAGCGTGAAAAGAAAAAAACTCCTTCACGGTCCTTGCACACTTGGATACATGTTCATGAATAGTAATATTAGAGAGTCGACGCGAGTGTGCAGGAATAATAATCCGGAGACGGAGCAAGGGGGCTGACGTGGCAGTCATGAGTTTTGAGATGAATGAAGAGGGCAAGAAGACTCAATGAAGAAGGGATATTTCATCTTCTCAATGAAGTTTCCTAGAGGAAAGATGAAGAAGTCGACATCGTGCAAGAATGCAAGAGGGGAGGAGGGGCTGAAGAAGGCTGGCGAGGAAATTGTATGCTCTGAAAATAGTTGCCGCGCGCAGAGCAAAGCAAATTGATATGTTTTAGCTTGCAAGCTTGAGACTACAGAAGGTCTAGCGAATAATCTTCGCGATCGATGTGTTCGCAAAAGAGCAACGAAATGCATTTTAAAGTTGCAGCTGACGCAAAATCCTCGTTAGTTTCGGCGAATACGTTTGTCGAAGGCGTTAACGATTACTGCGATCGCTGGTTGATTTTGTAGCTAGAAAAGCATCAACAACAGGGACACAAGGAACAACAAGACAGCTTAATGCAGCCGGTTGTGTGAGAGTGTGCGCGAACTGGACGCCTTGCAGAAAGGAGGTCGTCATCGCAAAAACCGCTTGTTCGGCGGGCGCCCTGACAACTGCGCAAAGAAGCAAAGTGGAAGAGGAGGGGGAGGGCATGACGGGGTTCCTAGCTGTCTCGTCGTCCCAGGAACTCCAGCCCTAGCAACAGGCGCTCTCGACCGTGACCCGCTTGCTTGATTCATGCGGAATTCACGATGAGCGTGTGGGTGCAGGGCCTCAGTTGAAGAGAGAGGGTGGAAGAGAGGAGAGTTGTGAAGGGTTCGAAGGAAGCGGATCCAGTGGAGGCGTGACGAAAGCAAGACTAATGCGAAGATCTTGAACATGTTTTTGGTTCATGAGCATTCAACAGAGAAGACCCGGGACTTCCATCATATTGCTGAAACGATGAGTGTCTCAATTGAAAGGGCACGAGAAACGTAAAGGAAAATTGCAAAGTGCGAGAGTTTTGATAGTCAGATTTTTTCCCGGAGCAACCCAAACAATGAAAGAAAAATTTCAAGTAGCCAATGATAAAGCGAAGAAACACATTGAGAATCTAGCCAGTTGCGAGATTTCGTGCATGGACTACAAGATTCACAGCTCAACGACCAATGAACGACTCACCGGAATCATCGGAGAGGAGATCGGTCATAACGGTGAGAAAGGGCTGGAGGTGGTCAGCGTGCTTCTGCAAGAGTTCGGCTGTTTTTGCTCTTTTGTTCCTTTTCCGGTGTCTGACACGGCGAGTGTCTAGGCAATATTCCACCCAACTTCACTGTCCTTTGAAGCCTAGACTAAACCGAGGCGCCGGGCGCACACTTCGAATGACGCATTCACTCTCCTACGAAGGCGCTGCCGAAAGCAAACAAAATCCGAAAAACTTGAGCCTTATTCGTTCGCTGTACATTTTTAGCCGCCTCAAAACGTCTCAGAGATTATCCTTACATATAATAAACCGCGACATGTCAGTTTGTGACGCTTGAAATTTCTGGCGCGCGCGCCAAAATTCGCGCG
>JAQIXL010002031.1:0-14661 GCA_034700245.1 Poikilolaimus oxycercus | reverse complement strand
GAGTTGAGCAAAATTACCCAGAAAGTGCCGAGCCGATCGTATGCAGTAGGAGAAGGTAAGACGCAGAGTCTCAAGTACCAAATATTATAACGAACGCATCTTTATACGGGTTTGCTCACTAAATGCGGGTTTCTACGTGAAAGTAGCCGGGCCTCTCTTTGACGGCGCTGAAGATAAGGCATAAATGACGGCTGCCGACGTAGAAGCGCCTGGCAGCCCTCGTCCAGCCGTCAAAGCCCTCGACCATCGCCGTCCAAACAGCAGCTTCATCACGCTCGTCCGGGAATTTGAGATCTATCTCTCTAAATTATTGCGATCACGACATAATTATGAAAAAAATGTTCTGTCGTACTGGTAGCATCGTTTCACGTAGAAGTACTCCTTGTTGAGACGTTTGATGCCGGCGGGCGTCACGCGGCAACGAATGGCGAGGTACTTGAACTGAGGCATCACCAAGAGCATGTCATCATCGAAGTCCATCTCAATACTCTAGAAAAAGAACAGATTCGATATGCTATTAATAATCACGAACGCTCGTAACTAGAAGAGTGTTAAGTGTAGAAAAGGCGTTTGCCGCGAAGAGCGTCTTCTGGAAGCGGCGACCAATGAACTTGCACGAGTGAATCCTGGGCAGTATTTTTGAAAGCTTTTTTTTTTGATAAAAGACCAGAGCTCTCTGATATTGAAGCGATCTAGAAGGAGATGCAGCGCCTCCTGCGATTTCGGTGGATCATTTTCGAGGGCCTCCTCAATCAACAGTATTTCCACTTCGCCAGAGCTCTTGACCGCTTTAAGCAGTTTTATTTGTTCTCTTTAGGTATTTAAGGTTAGTAAAAAGCAAAAGCGTACGTTAGCGAGAGCGAACATCTGCGCGGTGTCCAATTTGTACAGCTCGATCTCGTGTGAACATGTATAACGGCGAATCTGAAGATTTCAAATATCTCCACTAAGGCCTTCCACGCAACTTTTTGGACAAGACGCTTGATGAGGTATGCGGTGAAGACTTCGCCAAAGTAGGCCGCCTTGAAATAAGATTCGCAATATTTGTGAGGAATTCACCTCTCCGGGCTCGACCTCGCCCTGGCCGACGTAGCGAACTTCACAGTACATCGCGCGCTTGAAGAAGTGAAACCGTCCGTCTGCTGAGAAGCATCGTTTCGGGTCGTCAAACTCGCGGTAGCCCATGCCATTCGCGTCCACGTAGTCCTACATCTTGGCATAACACATCCGTTTCAAAATGAATCTTCGCGCACGACACAAATTAAAGTCACACCGGCTCAAAGCGATAGTTGACGATCTTGAAATCACAGGCGCTGCCCCTTGCAGCTCCAATCTCCGTCTTGAAGACCAACTCGCCGTCTGTCTCCTCCACGCGAATGGTAGCGTCACAGTTTGTCTCTCTTCAATGCCTCTTTGTTATTGTTTTTCATGATGCCATTTTGCAATGGGCAACAATAAAAACAAAATTTGTCTACCGCGGCAAGAAGAGGGTGTTGCTGTGGACGAAGCGCTGAGCGGCGCGCGAGACGGGCTCGAAGCGGCGGACGTCGGCCGCCTCCAAGTAGCGTTGGAAGGCGAGCATCAGCACGCCTTGGACGAGAGGGTGCAGGAGGTGGGGCGGCTCTGCAATTAGTCCATACACCTTCTTTTGATTGAGAAAGGACCTTTGCTGTAGTCGACTTTGGTGGCGTTCTCGCCGACGAGCTGGCCATCCTTCTCCTCTTCGGGCTCGTCCGGTGTCGTCGCTGTTTTTCGTCGACTCGTCAGCGTTGCCTTCAAAACGGTCCTACTCTCTTGTGAAAACAACGAGGAGAAGCGTTTAGACTGGCGCTGGACCGCCGCTCCTCCTCGGCCGCCTTCAGCTCCTTCCCCTTTCCATCCAGGCCACTTCGCCAGCGACACCCTTGAGGGTGTCGAACTCAAATAAAAGCTTTTAAATCGTGTTGCGTGTCGATCTTTATAGGTACTCGCTTCTTCAACCGCCTCGCCGATCCTTGAGAGTACCGCCCTCCAAAAAGCGTTTCCACCTGTGTTACGTGTCAAGCTAGGAATGCAGAGGAACTTAGGACTTTATACGGATTTATACGGAAACACAACACACTGACAGTCGCCACGCCCGCGAGTGGATTGCGCCGTCCTCAGCCCTTTTCCTGATCGCTGAGGTACTCGAAGCGAAAACCAGACTGAAGGCTACTGTAACATTGATTCTAGTTGTGCCGAAACCCCGAGCATCAGCGACTTCTTCGGGAAGTCGATATCTTCATTGTTCCCCTAGTTTGTTGCCGAGAACTAAAAGAAAACGATTTTTTAGCTGAACCCAGATGGGTTTGAGTACTCGAGGCTCTTCGACCGTCTCTGGCGCAAGAACATGGCAGCGGCGGCCGACCCAAGGAACCCGTCGACGAAGGGCGTCGACCTGAATCGGTTTGTGAGAATTCAGAGTGGAAGATTTTTTTTGCTTTAGAAACTTCAAGACGCAGTGGGGCGAGGGTGACTCACCAAACGAGCCGGAGTCGTAAGGAACGGCAACCAAATAAAACTCTAAATTCATTCAGCGAAGCCTATCGAGGCCCTCACCCAGAGTCAGAGCCGGAGGCGTCCTCTCTCGCGCAGCTCCTTCGTGCCAACCAGCAGCACATCAAGGCGTACGTCAGCCTGCACTGCTTCGGCCAGCAGGTGCTAGCACCCGAGAAGAGCAAGGAGCTTGTTCGTGAACCCCTTAAGCAAAAAAAAAATCCCCGCAGATGACAGTCGCTGATCGAGTGGCTGACGCCATGACAGACGTTCGGGGATCAAACTACGAGGTCAAGGCGCCCACAGCGGAAGGTACTGCGAGAAGCAATAGAGAAAAAATTTGATTGCAATATTAGATGAGATCGGTGAAACGTCCGATCGGTACGCGCGCAGCCTCGGCATACCGCTGGCTTTCACCTTCGAACTGCCCCCAGGAGAGGATGACGACCGCGAGTTCGACCTGCCCACCTCCGAGATCGTGCCCGCCGGCCTCGAAGCGACAGCCGGCGTGCTTGAGATTTGCTACATCGTCGCTGCCCAATAATTCTCAATTGCAATTTCTTGTCGCATATGAATTCTCCGTATGTATAAACCAGTTCGTGCGAAAGTTGCTTTTTTTCTGCCTTCAATAGTCTCCCTTGGACTTATGCGCGCCTCCAAAAGCTTTTGAGGGGAGAAGTCGAAGGCTTTTTTCTAACCCGTTATCAAACAGAGAACACCTTTTTTGAATTTTTATTGGAGGGCCGGTATCCTTAAGGGCGTCGCAACGAGGTGATCGACGAGGTGAGTTGGCGGACCTCCTCTTGAAGGAGTCTAACATAAACAACATTTTGAGAACTTTATTAGGGATTCAGTGGTCTTTTAGTGAAAGAGGACGAAGAAGAAGCTGAAGGAGAGCGAGGAGTCGAGAAGCTGGGAAGACGTGGAGAGCACGCCGCATTCTGAAAGAGCGCCAAATCTGAGAAGAAATCAGACCTCGTAGAAGAGACGGCCGCTGGCGAAGAGTGCAGACAACAACTGAAGAGATTCTAAAACTATTCTGCAATTTAAAATCGCCTGAAATGCAAATTGCATATCAAACAATTTTTGAAAATGATTATGAATCAACAACAAATAATGGGTCAATTCATCCAGCTACGATCTTTCTAGCTTTTTGCTTCATTCGCCATTTTGGAGAGCTTCGCGAGGTCGTCATTTCTTCTTCTGATTGAATGATTTAGCTCGACCTTTCTTATTTTCTCAAGAGATGAACATCGTTAGGACCATTCTATTCAGTTTTTGCGAGTTTTCAGTCGTCGTACTTGGACTCGACGGAACTCTTACCTGATTCGATCAGCACTGGCCTAGTTCCTTCTTCGCAATAAAAAGATGCGAAGTCGCCGATTTTTGTCGAAGAAAGAAAATTCACTGAAGAGGCGAGAAATAGAATCTCCTGGCCTGGACGACCTGAATTTTCCCTCTAACAGTGTCAAAAGAACTGCACATATTTGCAATTGCAATTGCTACTGATTTGCGCTGCTGATGGTAGTTCTTCTCCATGGTTGGCCGTCCATGTGACTTCGAGTGAAGCTCTACGCTTACAGGTCGCTGCTGAACTCGATGAGGACATAGGGAGCTGTTAGAGAATCGATCAAATCATTGCAAGGTTCTGCGGACAGTGATTCTTCGGGCATCAACAGCTACAGGCCGCCGCTGGCAGCCTGCTGCCCAACAGCGTGAGGCTGCCTCCGCGCCGCCCTCTGATCCCGCCCTCGGACAGCAACGGCTTCAGGCCGTCGCATGAAAGCCTATTGCCCTCGGACGGCATCGGCGCGAGGTTCCCGGACGCTGAAATCAATGAAGTGAGGCTGCCTCCGCGCCGCCCCCCTGCTCTCGTCCTCGGCTGGCAACCAGAATGAGGTGCTGCAGGGGTAGAGAGAGAAAAGGCTGCCAAAGCAAAAATGGGCCAAATGAGCTTGCGGCTTTGTTGTCTGATTGTTTACTATGGTCATTGAGCCCTGTTGCATTCAAGCCTCCCGAATCAGTGGTTGAACAGCAGCTTGATCCGAGATCACGCTAGCTTATTCGAAAATTGGGCTACCAATGCATTGAAAGCTTTATGACTAGGCTGACAAGCTGAAGTGACGACTTTTTGACAACGTCAAAGAGATTGAAAGCTTTTCGTTAACCTTCACTGGCTCACTTGGTCCTTCCATCTCTGTTCATGCCGCTTCTAGTAAAACCAAAGTCGCTAACTACTTTTTAGGCCAAGCGATTATACAGTCGAGAAAGCTAGCAGTGCTCTTGTCTTCAGTTGAAGAGGGAGGAATGTTTCCAGTCTGACGCTGCTAATTTATCTGAGCGCTGCGAGTAGCGGTTTCAGATTGCCTTCAAATTGCTGAAGCTGCGTGTCTAGGCAGTTACACTTGAAGCCGCGTTCCATTCCCGTTCTCGAATCACGTTGCACTAATTGGTCGTTTGTGCTTGGGTTCAATCTGAGAATGAGACCTGTCCGATGCTATGATGCTACCGTCAATTCTCCGGTTGCCAGCCGAGCTTTAGAGACGCGACGAGGAGATGCGACCTGCTTGGGCCATTATGGCGTTGAAAACGATAGCGGAAGCACGCTAGTTTGCTTTGTGTTATGTACACTTTCGGCTCTCACATTTTCTGAAAGGCAATGGCACGCGCAATAGTGCAACCAATTAGCGCCAACTATTAACAGCAACTTGATGATAAGATTCCAAAAATTGCTTATGAAATAATCAGCGCGAGTGTTTTCAATTCACCTTACTCGACGGATGAAACTGTCAAAATGTGAGCTTTACTGTGAAGTTTATCGAAAAGGGCCGATTCCTCCCCGTGACCAATTCGAAAATCAAATTCGCCTTTGTCCTCTAGAGATTCTTGACGGCTTCATTGGCAGTCTCATTAGAATCATTCGTGTTTAGCGTGATACGAAGAAAATTTTCGCCTAAGGAGGAGTCTTCAGTAGAATTCGTTGACGACGAGATCGCCCGAAGTGCCTCTTTAGCAAATGTGATCGTTACTACGCCAGTTAGATTAAGAATGAAACCGTCAAAAATGTGGTTCACTTTGAAGTACCAATTCTTTCGAATATTGCAAAGTGTTTGATTCGGGGTATGGCTGTTTCTCTGCTTTGGCAAATGCCAACGGTATTCGCAGCGGCGATAAGACGTTGGATGGTTCAACTCGTTATGAGCCTAGCAGCAGCAATAAAGATCTGTGAACTGGAGGAGTTGTTGAGTTATTTCAGCCTTTTCTTCGCTACAACGAACCATTAAGAGTTGTCCAATCTTTCCACAAAAGAATAAGATAGTTCTCTGTGTATCCCAATATTAGGCGTCGTTCAATTCTGCAACGACAACGCTTCAATGAACGAGTGAACCTACGAGGAACATCAACGGGAGAGCGAGGCTCTACAGATAGAGCGCCGTTGAAACGGGCGATCACATTAGAATCGGTTTCATCTCACTGATTCTGATCACAACAATCTATTGAGTTATCAATTCTTCCTCTTGACTAGAGCGGAGAATCTCTAATCTCTCTGTCTTCTGTTTCTTTCGTCTTCTCACACATTTAGGTAACAGGATAGCCATAAAAACTTTCTACTTTCGGAGATGATCGCAACCTTGTGCCTTTGTTACTCGCACAGTTCGGTTTTTCGAAGAAAGAGCCGAAGAAAGTCGTCGTCGTCGACGCGGGCATCCACGCCCGCGAGTGGATTGCGCCGTCCTCGGCCCTTTTCCTGATTGCCGAGGTACTCGAGGCGAAAACCAGAATGGAGGTTACTGTAACTGCTCAGCTGTGCCGCAATGAACAGCACGAACGACTTCTCCGGGAAGTCGACATCTTTATCATTCCTCTCGTTTGTTGCCGAGAACTAAAACAAAACGATTTTTAGCTAAACCCTGATGGATTTGAGTACTCGAGGCTGTTCGACCGTTTGTGGCGCAAAAACATGGCAGCGGCCAAGGACCCGAAGAACCCGTCGACGAAGGGCGTCGACCTTAATCGGTTTGTGAGAATTCAGAGTGGAAGATTTTTTTTGCTTTAGAAACTTCAAGACGCAGTGGGGCGAGGGAGATTCGCCAGACGAGCCCGAGTCGTAAGAAACGGCAACCAAATAAAATCCTAAATTCATTCAGAGAGGCATACCGAGGCCCTTACCCGGAATCAGAGCCCGAGTCGTCGTCTCTCGCGCAACTTCTCCGTAACAACCAGCAGCACCTCAAGGCCTACGTGAGCATCCACTGCTTCGGCCAGCAGGTGCTGGTACCTGAGAAGAGCGACGAGCTTGTTCGTGAACCCCTTGGACAAAAAATGTGCAGATGATGGTCGCTGGCCGAGTGGTTGATGCCATGTCAGATGTGCGCGGATCGGAGTATGAGGCAAAAGAGCCGAGCGTGGAAGGTACTGCAAAAAAAATTTCCAATTGCAATACTTTAGCCGAGATCGGCGGCACGTCTGACCGTTATGCGCGTAGCCTCGGCATCCCGCTCACTTACACCCTCGAGTTGGCGCCCGGAGAAGACGATGAACGCGAATTCGCCCTGCCCACTTCGGAGATCGTCCCCGTTGGCCTCGAGGCGACAGCTGGCGTCCTCGAGATCGCCTACTACGTTGCCGCCCTCTGATCTCCCCCTATTGTGCCTTTTTTACAATATATGGATCGTACGTATAAAACCAGTTCTGTGAAAAAGTTGCACATTTTAGCCTTTAATGATCTAACCACCCTTGGACTTATGCGCAACTCTAATTGTAAGTGTCAAAAGTTGTTGAGGGGAGAAGTCGATGGCTTTCTTCCAATCCGTTGTCGTACACAGAACACATTTTGAATCTTTATTGAAGGACCGGTTCTCTCAAGGGAGTAGCGGCGAGACGGTCGACGAAGTGAGGCGGCGAGTCTCCTCTTGAAGGAGTCTAACACAGAACAATATTTGAGAACTTTATTGGGGGTTAATGGTGGATTGGGACGGAGGGTGGAGAGGAAGCTGGAGGACGGCGAGGAGCAGAAGAGCAGGGACGACCCGAACCGTGAGCAGTTGCCTGAAAGAGCGCCAAATCTGAGAAGAAGGCAGACCTCGTAGAAGAGGCGACCGCTGGCGAGACGTGCAGACAACAACTGAAGAGATTCTAAAATTATTCTGCAATCTAAAATCGGCAAAGATGCAAATTGGATATCAAAAAGTTTTCGAAAATGATTATGAATCAACAACAAATAATGGGTCAATTCATCCAGCTACGATCTTTCTAGCTTTTTGCTTCATTCGCCATTTTGGAGAGCTTCGCGAGGTCGTCATTTCTTCTGATTGAATGATTTAGTTCGACCTTTCTTATTTTTCAAGTGATGAACCATTCTATTCAATTTTTGCAAGTTTTCAGTCGTCCTACTTGGACTCAATGGAACTCTTACGAATTTTTTTTTCAGATAATCTTTTCAAGGAATCATCAAAAGGAGTAAAGTTGTCAATCAGACTTATCAAACCCTCGACAAAACATCTAACTTCAATAATTCCAGTCTTTGGCTTTATTGCAAAATAAAAGACGCTGACTATTTTCATCTTCGCTGTAATAAAATCAGTTCCTGTTCCGATCAGCATTGGCCTCCTTCCTTCTTCTCATAATAAAAAGATGCGAAGTTGACGACAACCCTTTTTTGAAGGAAGAGAATTCACCGAAAAGGCTAGAAATAGGGTCTGCTGGGCTGGACGACCTGACCAGTCTTTCTAAACATTCTTCTAATTGTAAGCCCACCCGGCAGCTCTCATTCGCTGCCGTGTCATCCGCTTGCTCCGGAAACAAAACATTTTTGGGTGAAGAATTGCAGAATCCTTTCTTATGGTACAATAGTTTGAGAGTTGTGACGCCGAGCACAATCTGCCAGAGGCGGCTTGTTTTCCGACCGAGTTGGATCGAAGCAGCTCGGTAAATTAAAAAAGTCAGTTTTCTACTAATCGGAATCTGCGAAGTCCATCAAGAAAAACTTTTGAATTTGAATATTTGTCGACCAAATTTTGCAACTCGCCGGAGCTCAGTGTGTTTCCTGCTCAGTCTGCCGACTTCCTGCGATGGGACTTCTCTCCTCTCCGGCTCTCCTGCTCGTCGGCCTCGGCTGCCTCGTCGGCCTCAACCGCGCCGCCCCCGTCGACCTGCATAAGCTGCAAGACGACGCTGGGTCCCTCCGAAAAGGCAGCGAGGACGACGTCGACTTCGTCGCTTCGGGCATCAAGGGCTACAGGCCGCACTGGCAGCCTGCCGCCCTCGGCGCCGCCCCCTGCTCTGGCCCTCGGACAGCAACGGCTACAGGCCGTCGCATGAGAGCCTGTTGCCCTCGGACGGCATCGGTGCGAGGTTCCCGGACGCCGAAATCAATGAGATGATGCTGCCTCCGCGCCGCCCCTGCTCCCGTCCTCGGCTGGCAACCAGAGCAAGGTGCTGCAGGAAAAGAGAGAGAGAAAAGACTGCCAAAGCAAAAATGGGTCAAATGGGCTAGCGTCTTTGTTGTCTGATTGTTTACTATCGTCATCGAGCCAAATGCTGTATTCAAGCTTTCCGAACTAGTGGTTGAACAGCAGCTTGATCCAAGACCAAGCTTCCCAATCGCTATTTCGAGCCTTCCGTCTTTGCAAAGTATTGCATTGTACACATGAAAACGACGAGACTCTGAATCGACAAGGTGTTGCCTGTTTTCTCAAAAAGATCGAGCCTATTCCAAAATTGGGCTACGAATGAATTGAAAGCTTTATGACTAGGCTCAAAAACTCTCTCTCCACTGAATGTCACACGTCGCTCAATTCTGCAACGGCATTGCTTCAGTAAAAAAGTAAACCATGCAAGAAGTACAGATTGACGGCATAGCCATTCTCAATTGATACAGAGCTGCTGAAACGGGCGATCACATTAGGATCGGTTTCATCTCGTTGATTGTGCTGCAGACAATCCATTGAGTGCTGCCAGCGATTTCTTTCATTTGGGATTTATCCTTTATAAAGAGCGGAGGAACTATGACCACTCCGTCTTCATCAGACGAGCGGCATCTCCACTGAGCCCTGCTCGTTATTTTAATGCGAGGACGGGCACGCAACAAGGAGATGCAACCTGCTTGAACTCGTTATGAGCCTAGCAACAACAATAAAGATCTGTAAACTGGAGGAGTTGTTGAGCTATTTCAGCCTTTTTCTTCGCTTGCAACGAAACATTAAGAGTTGTCCAATCTTTCCATAAAAGAATGAGATAGTTCTCTCTGTATCCCAATATTAGGCACAGTTCAATTCTGCAACGACAACGCTTCAATGTACGAGTGAACCTACAAGGAACATCAACGGCATAGCGTGGCTCTGTAGATGGAGCGCCGTTGAAACGGGATCGATTTCATCTCTCTCATTGTGATAAAGGCAATCTATTGAGGGCGCTTCTTCTTATATTTATTACGAATTGGGATTCAGAGCGGAGGATCTTTAGTCTCTCTGTTTCTGTTCCTTTTCTCTTCTCACATTTAGGTAAAAGGACAGCCATAAAAACCCTTCTCCTCTCTTTTGTTTCCGAGATAATCGCATTTTGCTGGGTTTCCCAACAGGATTGATCGGATGCACTGAGAGCGAATTGGGTTGGGAATGGATTCGAAACTTTATGGCTGCGTTGAAACGACGATTTAGCGATTCTTTTGAAAACGTTTCGTTTTGGACAAAACGTGTATTGTTAGACGGCAAAATCTTTTCGTTTGTTTCACTGTCAATGCAGCTTCTAATGAAACCGAAGAAACTCACTTTTTACGATAATCCTCGAGAAGAACTCGGAGTGTTCTTGCGCGTTCATTGTCGAGGGAGAATTGTTGTCAGTCTATCACTTGCTTTTGACTTTTACGCGAGTGACGGTTTCAGACAGTTTGCAAATGCTGAAGCTACCTGGTGGAGTAGTAGTGCATGCTTTCGCAGTCCATGTCGCGTTCCCCCAATCACTCACGTTGTGAAATTGCTTGCCCAAGTTTGTTATCAACACCTGCAATAGTTGCCATAAACAGATCAAAGTCGCAACCGGACTTCGTTGTATTTCACGATTACTTGTTTTGGTCTCTTGTATGCGTGTTCAAGTTTCGTTCAAGTTTTTTTTATCGTCGCCTTCAAGCCATGCTCGCCGAGAATCGCATCACTCCGCCTTTGCCTCGACAACAACACGGAGTTGCTGGCCATCGTCATCTACGCGCCGGCAGACTCTCAAGACGTCGAAGGACTGGAAGACCTGCTAGAAGATCTCCATCAAGAACTCGCCACGCGCCCATCAAGAGGCAAGAAGCTCCATCGGGTCGTCCTCGGAGACTTCAACGCCCGCGTCGGTCGCCGTCTCAACGACGAAACAAGCCTCGGGTACCACGGCGTCGGCGAGCGGAACGACAAGGGTGCAACACTCGTCGCTTTCTGCGAAGGACACGGACTCGTCTTCACGCACTCGCTCTTCCCTTCTCAGCCAAGCAAGTCATGGACTTGGACCGGGTCGAACGGAGCGACCAAGTCATGGATTGACTACATCATCGTCGAACGAGGCATGCGAGTGATCTCCACGGGCATCATCTCCAACAGCTGCTTCGATTTCGAGACTGATCACCGCCTCTTGAGAGCCCGTCTCGGAATGCCGACGCGCCATCAACGTCCGAGAAGGAAACGCCACCACCAAGGACGACGCAAGCTCGACCGGCCGCTGTTCCGCTACGCCCTAGAACAAGAGCTCCGCCACTTCGACCCAAACGCCTCCGCCACCGAGCAACTCGAGCAGCTTCGATGTGCAGTGACAACAAGCCGCGACATCGCTACGAGCGAGGAGCCCGTTCCGCCACGCATCTCCGCAAGGACAACAGAACTGCTGAGACGCCGACGCCAACTGCGACTCGATGGAACAAGACAGCAACACGTCGAGCTGGTGGCCGTTTCTCGAGCCTTACGTGTAAGCTGGAACGCCGACATCGCCGAGCGACGTCAACGCCTCCTGATGCAGGCCGTGAAGACAGGATCAAGCCTCCGTCGCCTGAACAAGTCCGAGGCCGTATCAAGACCGGCTCTCATTCAGCTACGACGAGCCGACGGATCTCTCTCCACGAACAAGGAAGAGATGCTGACCGTCATTCGCGACTTCTACAACTCACTGTACGCCTCGAAAGTACCCGTGCCCTTCACCATGACTCGACGTGACGAGGACTTCCCAGCCTTCCTTCCTTCGGAGATCTTCGCTGCCCTCGGCTACACCAAAGGAGGAACGGCACCGGGCCCCGACAACATCTCAGCATCGCTGCTACGTGACGGACGCGATCTACTCGACAAGCCTCTCGCCAAGCTCTTCAACACCATCCTCGAGGAAGGCGTGCCCGCGACGATGGCCGACTCCAAGACGATCCTGCTCTTCAAGAAGGGAGACGCGGCAGACATCGTCAACTACAGGCCGATTTCGCTTATCTCAGCTTTCGCAAAGCTCTACACCAAAGTCCTCGCCGCCCGCACCGAACGCCTCTTGGAAGAAGGAACGAGCATCGAGCAGACAGGCTTTCGACGTGGAAGCTCCACGATTGAGCTCCACGATCTTCACGGTAGCGGAACTGGTCGCCCGCGCCTACGAGTACTCCTTCCCGCTCTCTCTCGCCTTCGTCGACTTTGAGAAGGCCTTTGATTCCATCGAGGCGAATGCGGTCTACTCGGCACTCCAGCAAATGAACGTCCACCCGGCCGTGATCAAGACACTCCAGTCACTTGCCGCCAATTCCATTTCTCGAGTACAAGTGGGAGAGGACGAAGTACAACTGTCGACCCAGCGAGGAGTTCGCCAAGGAGACTGCTTCTCCCCTCGTCTATTCACAACGGCACTCGAAGCCGCCCTCAAGAACGTGGACTGGAACGAGAGAGGAATCAATGTCGACGGCCGCCGCCTTGTCTACCTCGCCTTCGCTGACGACATCTGTCTGCTCAGTCACTCAACGGTGGAACTACAGTCGCTGCTACAAGATCTCGACCGTGAAGGCTCAAGACTTGGCCTCAAGATCAACACGCGGAAGACCGCCATCATGACGAACAGCGTCTGCCCGGCACCTCTCCTCCACGGCCAACCCATCGAACTCGTCCAGTCGTTTGTGTACCTTGGTCGTCTCATCACCTTCGACAAGGACAGAAGAGGAGAGCTGAGACGAAGGATCGGTCTCGCGTGGGCAGCCTTCAACAAGTTCCGCGACTTCTTCACCAACCGCCGAATGCCGATGCTCATGAAGCGGAAGCTCTTCAACAGTCTCTCGAACTTCCTCTACGCCTCCGAGACGTGGGCAAACGCCGAAGGGGAGTTGAGGATGATGACAGTAGCGGAACGCCGAATGGAGCGTCGTATGCTCGGGATCAACGTTCTCCACCGCCGATCCAACGAACGGCTACGAGCGGCGACGGGAGTTCGATACGTGTTGGAAGAAGCTGAGAAACGGAAGATCGCTTGGGCCAAGAAGATCGCCAACATGGACGAGGATCGATGGCGCCTGTAAGGCTCACGACCCTTTGAAAAGTCTCGGGTCACGAACATGAGAAATACTTGTTTATGTCAAAGCTAGCTGAAATACAATAACATGAAGCCAGTGAACGGATAGCCAGAGGCAACTCTTATTAACAGGCAGAAACGGCAAAGTGCTTTTTGTTTGAATTTCGAAGCGCTAATGAAAAGAATGACACCGAACTTCACATTGTCTACTGACAACGAGCACCTACGAAATCTCACAATTATTGGTAGTCACTCGGAAGAAAGTGTCTCAATGTTTTAACTTTCGACAAAAACCGGCGAGGAATGCGTGCCCGAAGCAAAGCTTCGCGAGACTCATGAGGAGAGCGCAAACAAACATGTGGCTTGTGGACCTGAAAACTTTCGGTGTGCATTGTTTCTGTCGGTGAAGTCGGCGACGCTGTGTGTCAAGTCATAAGAAATCATCTGCAGGAAGCGATGTTCGTAAAATTCAAAGGACAAAGCTATTCCGCTGTTTCGGATCAGCTGTGTTTTGAGGCGGTATGTTTTTGAGTCCCCTCGTGTGCTTATTTGATGAAGCGACGCGTTGAAGCACTAAAGCCGCTGAAAAATAGCCGTGGCACTTGTGGCAAACCAAACAAGCGAGAGCCCGCCCCTTCCACTCTCCATAAACACACAAGGTTTTTGATTCCTTGCATTAGCTTGGTTTCAAAACTCTTTGTTGGTTGTTTGGAAAACCCAGTTAAGTCACTCATTTTCAAGCTTTTGTCGACTTTTAAGAGGATCTTGCGATAATAATTACTATTGTATGATACTTTTCAGTTTTTCAAGTGAATGCTTAGATCGTCAAGATCCGATTCAATGCCACGTCTGTGCGCACGAAGAAGACGTTCCGTACCAGAATTGTACCAGTCTCAGCAGTTTGTTAAGCTGCTGGAAAGACGTCATGCAGTCCCATCCCCATATGCTATGATGACACTTCCTAATGGTCTTCGGCTACTCATGCGAAAGTCTCAAAGCTTCATTCCAAGCACCCATGCACTTGACCAGTGAGTGTTCCCTTCAAAATACGATTGTACAGTTTCCAGGAGCATCATAGCTTCACCGATAAGTCCATGTTCGGAGGTCGAAGATGAGTGGAGGGCGCTTTCCCAGTGCTCCTTGTGCCACGTGCTCTTGAGCACGTTCAATCCAGCGGAGCTAGTTCTCCACTTCAAGCATCTGCACCGCGAGCAGTTCAGAAACGTCTACATCGATTGGCTAAGAAAGCATCATTCAAAGAAGGAGAGCATCGAGGTGAGCCTTTGCAAAGGCTCTTTTGTTCAGTCTGGATGTATAGCGAACTCGAAAAGAAATGTCGTCTCTTTCTCTTTTTTTGCTTGAAGGATGCATTAACGTGGAACAAAACCGGGCACTTGGGTCAAAGTGCCTGCCGAGCGTATGCAAAAAGCGCGCACTTGAGTCCCAACGTATGCAAAAAGCGCGCACTTGCATCCTACCGTATGCAAAAAGCGCGCACTTGCATCCTACCGTATGCAAAAAGCGCACACTTGCATCCTACCATATGCAAAAAGCGCGCACTTGCATCCTACCATATGCAAAAAGCGCGCACTTGCATCCCAAGGTATGCAAAAACCGGGCACTTGGGTCACAGTGCCTGCCGAG
>JAQIXL010002030.1:0-14663 GCA_034700245.1 Poikilolaimus oxycercus | reverse complement strand
TCTTTCCTCAGTTTTTCCCACGTGGTTTTCTGAGGTTTTCTACCTTGACGACTAGGGCCTTGTCGGTTGCTTTGTGTCTCTTGTCCTCTCATTCATCTACAAGTTTGTGTCAATAAAAACTCGAAGAGAGACCAGCCGAGTTTCTGAAAGTCGAGCTTATTCTTCGTCTTCACAAGACAAACCTTGAGTTCGCCGACGAGAAAAGGGGTAGTGAGAGGTGTCTCCAGTAGAGTTTGTGACGCACTTTTCCTAAGCTCACAATCAGTATTCAGCTTTCCGACTACCAACTCAACGACCATGGAGATGCTCCACTCGTGTCTAGCCGATTCTTCCCCTCACAGGAGAGAAGAAACACTTTGGAACGCAGTCTTTCGTCAGCATCGGAACCTTCCGTGGTGGTTTTTCTGCTGACAGACGTCTCGAGAAGACTCGTCTCCTCTTCTGGCTAAAAGAGTATGTTTCAAGGAGAGAGATTCTGCGTAGTTGTGGCCCCTTTCAATATTCGGGAACCTCCTTCGTGTTTCTTTGAGAAGATACGATGATCAATAGGAACAGAAGATCGTAGAACTGCGCTCGGGACGGATGCTCAATGTGTTTTAGAGGATGAGGAAGTTGCCGGTACGCGCGAATAGATGATAGACGATGGGTTGGGCTTGAGACGAAGGAAGTGGAGGCGAGTTTGATAATAAGGCGAAGTCGAAGACGTCACAAAAGATGGTGGCCTCTTCAGACGGCAATCATTCTTTTGACACTTTCATCTCTCCAGGAAGAGAAAAAGAGTCAGAAAATAAAGTGGGTCAGGGCGGACAGTGAACGCGTGATGTTGAGCAGAGTTTCCTGACCAACACACCTTCAGGGTGCCTTTGATTCGGAGTTCCCGGAATTGTTGCATAAGACTGAATTGGTTTCTCGAAGTGCATTTGTGGTTAGACGGACTTCGAAAGACGATTTCATCTGATGATATTTTCATTTCAATTTCACCTGTTAAGACTTCCGGTCGTCTGAAACGCGTTATGTTGGGCGGAGTTTCCTGACCAAGCGGATGAATCCTATGAAGGGCACTCTGTAAGGTGTTGGTGGTGCATCCATGATAGGAGCTGATGAATTTGGAAATCTGCAAGAGGAGAGGGCGTTTGGTGTGCTTCATGAGAAGAAGAAATCGTTGATGGAAAGTAATCAGACGATGTTTTTGCATTTCATGGTAAGCGACAACTTGATTTACTTGTCATACGGCAAGATTCTTCCTCTCATCAAAAGAGATATCTTTCATTCGTCTCCGATTAGACGTCCAATGCGATTTCAGTGTTGTGACTTTGGGGTGTCTCATGTTTCTCGCCTCAATAGGAAGTCCGTTTCAGCTCTCTTGCTAAAAGCCCTTCCGAATTGATCGCCAATGCTGATGACCCAAAACTTCGTTAGAAGAAGTCTATTGAGCTGATGCCCTATCAATACGAACCAACTTGAGGCTCTGTCCGCGACCCCGAACGGTGCAATTCCGTTGTGAAGTTGTCAGTTTCTACCATGAAAGTTTTTGCGGATCAACGATGAGCGACAGTTCATTGTTGTTGAGGAACCTGAAGAGTTCGGAGGAAATAAACGGTTCGAGGTCTACACGCCACGGCAAAGAGGATTATGGAGAGTCTGAGAGGACTTGAGTCATACATACTAGGAGTTTCCGACCAGGCAGATGAATCCGATGAATGGTGGCACTCCGTGAGGTGTTGATCGTAAAGCCGTGATGGGAGCTGGGAAGCTTTGAAATCTGCAGAAGGAAATGAATTTCAATGTGTTGATTAGAAGTTTATTTCGATTTCATTATTGAACTTCCAGGGCACACCAGCTCTTTCTCTCCTCAATAACAAGTCCGTTTCGCCGTTCTTGCTAAAGCCCCTCTCTCTTTGATCGTTAATCTCACTCCAGATTCAGGACAATAATTTTCAACGAGCCCCTCGCTCCGTCAAACTTCCACACGAACAGCAAGAGCGGCGGAGGAGGTTCTCCATCAAGTTACTTCGTTATTGTGTTCGTCGAGAAGCATGTGATTGAAAGGACTGACGAATTGATGAAGATCTGCAGTCTGGAAGAATGTTCAATGTGTTTCAGTGGATGAGTAAATCGTCGCTTAGGCCTGAATGAGTTGTTGTTCGACATAAAACAGGTGTTTTCTATCAAAAAAAAAGAAAATCCCGCTCCACAATGAAGTTCTTCTTCTCGTCAAACGAGATATCTTTCACTCTTCTCTGATTTGGCGGGCATTGAAATCTTGTCACTAAATTGGTCATAAGGCTTCTTTAACATTTTTTGTCACTCCTTCTTCTGCGACTATCGCCTGGATGAGCAACGAGAAATGCTCAAGCCATGTTCTTTCAGATTGTCTCCTGCCTAGAAGGAATAGAATAGAAATCTCCTGCCTAGAAGGAATAGACCTTTGGCATTTTAGTTTTCAGCCACCGAGGCTAGTCTCACGGGCCAGTTGGAAAAGTAGCAACGAGAAAAGTAGCAACGCTGGCATACAATTTTAGATTTTCCAAGCTTCTGGCACTGTCTAAAACCAGATTCCGACCGCCCTTACAGGCCCGCGACCCCCTGAGGCCCTTTCTGATGTTCTGTTTCAGCCTTAAACTTGGACTTAGGCTCGGTCTAGGTCAGGGAGCTCAATTGCATCGTTGCTACTTTTCTCGTTTGCTACTTTTCCAAGTTGCCGTCTCACCTCCTTCCGACTGCAACTCTTTCACTCGTTTACGGAGTTTTCGATTCGGAGTTGCCGGAACCATTGAATAAGTATAAATTGGTTTCTCGAATTCCATTATTAGCTGGATGGACGCTTCGACGGTTCCGCACGAAAGGTCTTGAGTTGAAATACGATCTGTTTCGAACAAAGGATGTTAGTGGGATGAAAGGGTTCTAGCAGTTTTTTCCAGAGAGGCCCGCCGGTTATGGAACAACCAAGTTCGAGTTGAAGAAAGGAGGGTCTGGAACATGAGCTGCAGTGGGCACTGCGAGACTTGACAGATCAATCTGATGATACTACAAACTTGACAATCTGTAGGAGGAGACGACCTTAATGTGTTTCAGCAAATAAAGAAATTGTAAATGTAAAGTGAATGAGTAATTGCAGGAGGCAGTAGCGTTATCTTTGATGTCAAAGGAAAAATTGGATTTTTACAGCGAATTTCTTCTCGTGTCTAAAGAGATATCTTTCAGTCGCTTCTGATAAGACTTTCATTTCAATTTCACTTGTTACGACGTTGGTGGGTTTGCTCTTTCTTTCCTCAATAACTCAATAACAAGCCCGTTTCATCTCTCTAGCTAAAGACTTTTGCATAGCCGACACACAGTTGAAGGTTCAGTTCGATTTCACTATTGAGACCTGAGAGCGCGCGACTTTTCTTCTCTCCTCAATCTGTTTCACATCGCATGCAGTTCCGTCTCTAATTGTGGAAAGAGATAAACCCCCACGGTTACAGACAATTTTTACCCAGCTTCTCGTTTCAGTTAAGCTTCAGAACGACCAGGAAGATGGCGGAGGACCTTGTCTGTGATGCATTTCGTCAAAAAGAAACGGTGGTCGAGAAGAGCTGACGATCATGCAGACATGCACTCGGAATGATGTTCAGTGTGCTTCAGAGGATGAGGAAGTTGCCGGTATAAACTATGTACCACCGAGCTCATTCACATCTGTTTTGTTTGGACTTGTGGAACTGTTCGAAGAGAGTGAATTCGTTTCAAGAATTGGATTATTTATTAGAGAAATAAGCTTGGCGATTCGACGAGATAGAGTTGACATGTTTCGCGTAAGACTGTCAGCCACAGCTAAGAGAGTATGTTTCATGGAGAAGATTCTTCAACGTGCTTGCTGACCCCCGTGGTATTCCGTAGACCTTCAGCTGCTGGAAGAAAAGCAACAAATGGTTTCATCAAGCGAAAATGATTTTTGGAGACAGACGGCAGATAACAAATAGGCTGGGCAAAAAGCAAACCTTCTTCAAGCCACTAAATTCCCAGAGGGCCTTATTTGAATACAGATGTTCTTGTTCGAAGTTGTGGAACAGAGAGAGGGTGAATAGGTTTTGGAGGTTGCATTAGTGGTTGAAGGGAGAGTCTTGACGAATTTTGGACGGTCTTGGACAGAAGTCAGTAGTGGTTTCTGCGATCCACTGCACGATCAGCGTCTGCCGTTCTCTCGCGAACAGTTTGAGTTCTCACTCCTTGAATTGGTTTCGGATAAATGTATTCTTCGTGAAGAAAAGAGTCTCGACGATTTTGAGGAGGCAGGTACATGTGATTTGTTTTCCCTTGAAAGAGAAACTCCTCTGTCTTCACGCTTCTTCTCGGTTTCAGTCGCTTTCCGTTCGCAGTCGTCCTCGCGTTGCTCTCCGTGTTCATGATGATTTTCAGTTGAAATTACGTGCGATTCAGAAGAAGGTTTTTGGAATGATAGAAGGCTCTTGTCAGTAGAGCTTGAGTTCAGCGACGAGAACAGAGAGGAAGGAGAGGAAGTGAGAGGTCCGAGAAGAGAAGAGGAGACGTCGAAGACGGATACGGTATTGAAGGGCCGTCAGACGACCGGCGAGGAGGGGCTTGAGACGAAGGAAGTGGAGGCGAGTCGTCGTCTCGGCGCAGGAGATCACGGCCTAGGGAGCGTTTGTTAGCCAGAGCTAAGCGAATAGGTGAGGTGTGATCATGAACCCGTGACAAAAGCTGAAAAATTTCCTAATCTGCTGGAGGGGTTTCACTGTGTTTCAGCGGAAAAGTAGTCGTGAGCAATGAGCAATTGCGAGTCCAGAAGTGGTGTGTTTTTGGTGTCAAAGGAGAAACTGGATTTTCACCGTGAATTTCTTCTTCGTGTCTAAGAAGATATCTTTCAGTCGTTTCTGATTAGAGATTCTTTTCAATTCTGTTTGTTGCGATGTTGATGTTGTCTTCAATAACAAGTCTGTTTCACCTCATTTGCTCAAAGTCTTCCTTCTTTGGTCGTCAATATCAGGATCAATCCCCTCGCAGGTCTAGTTCGAGAGATTTCTTCAACTGTCGCCTTCCGATCACGTCTGCCTTGTTACGAGACTTGTATCCAGCCCGACCGTGAGTTCGGTCAAAGAAGAGATCCAAGAACAATTCCAAGGTCGAATTGATGTTCATCGAGGCGATCAACTTTGATCATCCCGGATTGTTAGAATGCCGGATAGTTTTCCGTTTCGCTAAGGTTCGTCAACAGATCCTACCAACGTGCTAGCGACATGAAAGGCTTCAAGATGTATAACGAGCTCATTCAGGTTGGTGTCCTTAGTTGGAGTCGTGGAACAACTCGATGAGAGTGAATTCGTTTCGAGAAGGAGATTAATAATTGAAGATATTTTTGTGGACAGTTACAGAAGAGATCTGACCTGGTGTTGAATTAGGATCTGTTTCGAACAAAGCATGTTAGTGGGACGAAAGCGTTCTGGTAGTTTTTTAACCACTCGGTTTTTAATGAACAACAAAGTTCAAGACTGGATAGTTTGCTTCATCAATTGGAGAAGAGAACAGAGAGGAAGGAGAGGAAGTGAGAGGTTCGAGAAGAGGAGAGGAGACGTCGAAGACGGATACGGTATTGAAGGGCCGTCAGACGACCGGCGAAGAGGGGCTTGAGACGGAGGAAGTGGAGGCGAGTCGTCGTCTCGGCGCAGGAGATCACGGTCGAGGGAGCGTTTGTCAGCCAGAGCTAATTGTAAGATGATAGGTTTCAAGGACAGAGATTCTTCAATAGCCTTTCCCCTAAGATAATCGAAGATCGATGACAGGGGAATTGAAATTGGTTCTTTCAGAAGTCACCCGCTTTTTGTCCGCGAGGACCTTCAAGCCACTCGAAGAGAACGGATCCATGAAGATGAAACGTGAGTCGGAGCTATGTACATACGGTTGGATAAAGAGTCCCAGGAAAAAGAGTCTCGGAGCCCTGAGTTTCTGGGTGTTTCAAGACCTACATAGCAGATGATTGATATGCCTCACCGAGAAGTGTTTGATCGCACATAAAGCCATGATAGAAGGAGCTGGCAAGCTTCGTAATCTGCAAAAGCAGATGATTTTCAATGTATTTCAGCGAATATTGAAGTTGTAGATGTACCGGGAATAACTATACTTATGGGGTGGGTGTTCTTGTGTCGACGAAGAAATTGAACTTCTTCTTCGCACTTCGTTGCTTTGTTCGTCGAGCTGCATCTTTTAGCGGGTGGGGTGATTGAAAGGAATGATGAAGATCTGCAATCGGGGAGAATGTTCAATGTGTTTCAGAGGATGAGGAAGTTGCCGGTGGAAAGTGAGTGAACGATTGATGTTGATGACCGATTTCCACTTGTGAAAAAAACCGAAGTTCAAATCGAACTTGAATCTGAAGGAAAAGGGCACATCGAGGGGGGTCAATGGATGGGTGATTTCTGATTGTGAGTGAGATGGCGAAGAGGCGCGTGAAAGTGATGCTGTGGAGGATGACGGAGAGGCAAAAACGTTGAAGAGTGCGGAGATGCACCGAAGGATGAAGATTGTAATCCAGCCAAATCAGGGAAGACTGAAAGATATCTCTTTGACGAGAAGAAGAACTTTATTGCGGGATTTCCTTCTTTTGATTGAAAGCACACCTAATGGCAAGCGAGCTCATTCAGACTCTTCGTGGTTTGCCCTGGCCCTGGCACGTCGTCCTCAAGCCATATTTCCTCTCGACGACGCACATGAGACGAACTTGACCAAAGATGCGTTCATTTTTGAAACAACAATTTCCAGCCAGCCACTCGCTTCCCTAAACTTCAAAAGGATATTCTCCGTCCTGTGATGGTCGTGACGTTGTTGAAAGAAAAGACGAAATCATGAAGATCTACAATGGGACAGGATGTTTAATGGGTTTCAGAGGATGTGAAAATTGCCGGCGCAGACTGAACGAATAGTCACTCGGCATTACTATGGTTGTGCGTTTTCTGTCAAAGAAGGAAATTCCGTTCCCCAATGAAGTTCGTCTTCTCGTCAGGCGAGATATGTATCTTTCATTCTTCTCTGATTAGACGAGCAATGCAATCTGTTCACTGATGATTTGGTGCATAGTCCATATTTTATCACAAAAAAACGTTCACAGCTGTTTTGTTTGGAGTCGTGGAACAACTCGATGAGAGTGAATTCGTTTCGAAAAATGGCTACTTTGTTGAAGAAAGAATCCGATTGATTCCAACAGGGCCTGGTCTCGTGTGGAAATGTGATCTGTTTCGAGTCAAGCATGTTTGTGAGATGACTGAGTTCTCACGCTTTTTTTTTGTGATTCCGTTTTTAACAACAAACAGCAAAGTACGAGGCTGAATACTTTGTCTTCAGTTGGTGCAAAACTAGAGAAGAAGAAGACATTTGAACTGGGATCTGAAAAAAGGGGCACATCGAGGTGAAGAGGGACTAGCCGAGTCAAAGAATGAAGAGATTGTTAGAGTTGCATGCATGAGTAATAACTCGCCTTTGGTCATTGTCTGAGGTAGACTTCGACTGTCAATATCTTTCAGTCGCTCCTGACGAGACCTTTATTGCAATTTCGGCGTTGATCCGTCAGTGCATGATGTTTCTTTCTTTCCGTCAAACTTCAAAAGGAATAGGAAAGGGCGTGGAGGATCCTCACCGACGAGGATGTCGAAGTGGCATGCAAGCGTCTTTTGGCTATGGACAATCACGAGGCGAGAGAAGAGTTTCTGCGAGAAGCTAAGACAATGATGGCTCTGAGGTTTGCAATTATTCCTCGAACTTCGCCCTTTCCACTTCAGACATCATCACGTCTTAAATCTCATCGGTGTCGCGTTTGCTGCCGACGATACGTGCTAGCTCGGTCTTGGCATTCCAATCACAAGAGAAATCCGACTTCGAGTGGAAAGATCGTATTTTATTCGAGAAAGTATGAGGTTCCAGGTTTTTCCAGTCAAGAAGGTCTTTCAACCGAAGTGTTGTCGCCAGTGCCAAACCTCGGATTCTTCCACTTATCAGTTCGGATTGAAGCTAAAGACGCGTAATCGAGAACAGTCGCAGGTGCTGGAGTTGAAGTGCTCCCAAGGGCTTTGTGTTGAAAGAGAGTATGTTTTAGAGGAGTCTGGTAGCGGGAGGAAAAGCTCCAGTCTGTTCCTTCTGCGACAGGGCAGCCATTTCAAAAAAAACAATCAAGTTTAGATGTGATCATCTGGTGGGAGAACTAGAGAAGAAGAAGACATTTGAACTCGGATCATGGAAGAACACGGAAGAGCCGAAGAAAAGAAATATGAAACCTTGTTGAGAGCTGACAAACATCGAAAGAAGGATGGATTCTCCGTGTGTTTCAGAGGGTGAAGAGATTGGCGGTGTAGAAGGAAAGAGTGCTAGCTCGGTCTTGGCATTCCAATCACAAGAGAAATCCGACTTCGAGTGGAAAGATCGTATTTTAGATTTGTCTCTGAAAAGGCATTCAATTCAATGTCTCCAATAGTAGTTTGCAGCGCGGTTTTTCTAACCTCACAATAAGTTTTTTTTGCGACGTTTCTTCTCTCCCCAATTTGTTTCGCATCGCATGCAGTTCAATCTCTAATTGTGGTCGAAGATAAACTCCGCTTTTCCAACAATTTCCACGGAGACTCTCTCGTTTCAGATAAGATTCAGAAGGAAGAGGAAGATGGCGAAAGACCTTGTCTAACAATGAATGATGATGCAAGTTTTATTGAAAAGAATTGGTGACCGAGTTGACGATCTTGTAGGCCTGCACTAGGAACGGATGTTCAATGTGTTTCAGAGAATGAGGGAGTTGCCAGTGGAAAGTGAATAAACGATGGTGATACCGGAGTCTCCTTGAAGAAAAGATCAACTTCATTCTTTCCTTTATTGCTCCCTCGACATGTTCTTGTTGGGAATTGTGGAACAATTTGAGGATGAATAGGTTTTGGCGTTCAGCATTCGCTATTGAAGAATTAGTCTTAACGATTATCGGAGACCAATAGGCGCTCTCTCCTTTGATAATTCGCCGTGACCGTTGAAGTCGAGGACAACACAACAGTTGGCGGTTTTTTCCGGTCAATCATTGTTTGTCACGTTTGCCTCTCAGGAGAAGTAGACGGCAGTTCGTGAGGTGTTGATGGTGAAATCGTGCGAGGAGCTGATAAACTTCGAAGTCTTCAAGAGGAGAGGATGTTTGATGTGTTTCAGAGGATGAAGAAATTGCTAGAGTAACATGCGTGAGTAATTGTCGTTCTAGGGTTTCGATGAAAGGAGAAGTTCAGAAATTCGACTTCGATAGCCCTTCTTATTTGATGGAAACCTCGATATCTTTCAGTGGTTTCTGATCAGTCATTCAGTTCAATTTCGCCTGTTGGGACACCGGCCCCGCTGATTTTTCTCTCGTAAATAACAAGTCCGTTTCATCAAAGCGAGACACTTTTTCTAGGCCCACGATCTGTATTCTGTCTACCCACGACCACCTCAATGACCGTAAATGTGTTCCAGCCGTTTATAAGCGATTCGTCTCTTCACAAGCGAGAAGAGACGCTTTTGAACGCAGTCTTGCGTCGTCGAGAACTGACGTTTCGAGGAGGCCGTCTTCATTCGGATAGTCATAGAGTATCGTCACTCCTTCGTGGAGCCTTCGTTTTGAAGACGTGGAACATTTAGACAAGGGTGAATTGGGTAGTCTTGCTTGAAATGTAGAACTGGTTGAAGGGAGAAAGTGAACGATTTCACAAGGAGTTTGCGATGCACTTTTTCCAAGCTCACAATCAGTGATCAGCCTTCCGACAACCGCCTCAAAGGTATTCCAGCCGTTTCTGACACATTCGTATCCTCACAAGAGGGAAGAAACACTTTCGCACGCAGTCTTTTGTCGACATCGGAACCTCTCGTGGTGGCTCTTCTGCTGGCGACGTCTCGAGAAGGCTCGTCTTCTTCTGGCTAAAAGAGTATGTTTCAAGGAGAGAGATTCTGCATAGTTCTGGCCCCTTCATTTTAAAATTCGAAACTTGGTGTTTCTTTGAGAAGAGTCGATGATCAATAGGAACTGAAGATGTTGTAGGTCTCCGCTCGGGACTGATGTTCAATGTGTTTTAGAGGATGAGGAAGTTGCCGGTGAACGCGAATAGATGATACACGATGCGACGAGGATGGGCTTGTTTCCTGGCCAAGTGGATGAATCCGATGAACGGCACTCTGTGAAGTTTTGATGGTGAATCTATGTTTGGGGCTGATGAACTTCGCAATTACAAGAAGATCTTCGATGTGTTTCATGAGAAGAAAAAATCGTCGATGGAAAGTAATCAGACGATGTTTCCGTAAACATTTTCAGGTAAGGGACAACTTGATTTACTTGCATTACGGCAAGAATCTTCCTCTCGTCAAAAGAGATATCTTTCAAGTGTCCCCGATTAGACGTTCATTGCGATTTTCATTGTTGGGCCTTCGGTGGTGTGTGTCATATTGCTCTTCTCAATAACAAGTCCGTTTCAGCTTTCTTGTTAAAGGCCCTCCTTCCTCTTTCATCGCCAATACTGACGCCAATACTCCAGCCGCGACAGAAATTTTCCAATTTCTGTCAAGCTTTAAAATGAGCAGGAACGGGTGCGGCGGAACCTCTTCGAGTCAAAGTGGCAGCAGCGTCGTCTTCATTGGTGTCAAAGTATTGTAGAAAGTGGATTTTTACAGCAAATTTCTTGTTTTTTGTGTCCAAAGAGATATCTTTCAGTGGCTTTTAAAAAAGCATTCACTTCAATTTCGCTTGATCCGACCTTGGAGAGCTGGCTCATTCTCTCCTCTATAAATATGTTTCATCTCTCTAGCTAACGACTCTCCCCCTTTTATCGTTAATTGCATAGCCGACCAACAGTGGAAGGTTCAATTCGATGTCGCAATTGAGACTAGATGGCGCGCGACTTTTCTTCTTCTCAATCTGTTTCACATCGCATGCAATTCAGTCTCTAATTGTGGTCGAAGATAGACTCCTGTGATATTTTCCAACAATTTCCACGACGCCTCTTGTTTCAAACAAGTTTCAGAACGAGAGGAATCCGTGGATGAGAGAAGTTGACAAATTCATTGACGTCTGCATTCGGGACTGATGTTCAAAGTGTTTCAGAGCAGGAGGAAGATGCCGGCATAATGTGAATGAACGATGGAACGATGCTGACGTCGACGTCGCTTTGAACTCAAAAGATCAACTTCATTCTCGCTCTTTCATTGCTTCGTCGACGTGTTCTTGTTAGGAATTGTGGAACAATTTGAGGATGAATAGGTTTTGGCGTTCAGCATTCGCTATTGAAGAATTAGTCTTAACGATTTTTGTAGACCTTAATGATGAGGAAGTACGACTCGATTTGAGCTAAAGTTCACAGTTTATTTTTCTTCAGTTGATGAAGAACTGGAGAAGAAGAAGACATTCGAACTTGGATCTGAAGGAAAGGGGCACATCGAGGTGAAGAGGGACCAGCCGAGTTTCTGAAAGTCGAGCAACTTCTTCGTCTTCTCAAGGCAAACCTTGAGTTCAGCGACGAGAACACAAAGGAAGGAGAGGAAGTGAGAGGTTCGAAAAGAGGAGAGGAGACGCCGAAGACGGATACGGTATTGAAGGGCCGTCAGACGACCAGCGAGAATGGGCTTGAGGCGAAGAAAGTGTAGGCGAGTCGTCGTCTCGGTACAGGAGATCACAGCCGAGGGGGCGTTTGTTAGCCAGAGCTAGGAGAGTAGGTTTCAGGGAGAGAGATTCGTCAACATGCTCTCCCATAGGATAATTCCAAGTAGAGGGCAGAGAAAAGTGAAATTGGTTCTTTCAAAAGGCAAGTCTCCTCACCTCATCTGGTGATTGCACCCAGATGGCGAGGACTTTCAAGCCACCAGAAGTCCATGGACCCATGAAGACGGAACGTGAGTCGAAACTACCGTAGACCTGGAAGAAAAACCTTGGTAGATAAACAAGTCTTACAGTCAATTGGTTGTGACTGAGAAACTCGAGGAGTTCACACAGGAAATGAACAGTTTGGGGTCGACGCGCCACCGCCAGAGAGGACCATGGAGAGTCTAAAGGGGGTTACTGACGAGAGGCTTCAAGACCTGGTAAGTGAATTCGATGAACGGTGGCACTCCGCGAGGTGTTGATGGTGAAGCCGTGATAGGAGCTGATGAATTTTGAAATCTGCAAGAGGAGAAGATGTTCGATGTGTTCCAAAGGATGAAGAAATTGCCAAAGCAACATGCGTCAACAATGACCGCTGTTTCGATCGGAGGAGAAATTCAGAAATTCGAGCGGCAAGTTATGTCCGAGAGAAACTTCGAAGGCCGATATCTTTCAGTCGCTTCTCATGAGACATTCATTTCAATTTTGCTTGTTGCGGCGGTCTTGATCTTTCCCTACTCAATAACAAGCTCGTTTCACCTTGCTGACTTAGGGCTCTTCGCCTCTGGTCGCCAATACATCGAGCCCATGGATCACATAATTTTAAACCAGCCCCTCGCTTCCCAAAAACTTCAAACGAATAGGAAGAGGGCGGAGGAGGACCCTCTTCGAGTTACTTCGTTGCTGTGTTCGTCGCGTGGCCGTCAAAGCGAGTCGCGTGATTCTATTCCCCCTTGCCCTCTCCTCTTCTCCCCCTCTCCCTCTCTATCACCCTGCTCCCTCTCACTCTTCGCCGGGGCAGACGACCGGCATCAAGGGGGAAACGGTAGAAAAACTCCTTTGACGACATCGCCCTCGGGAAGACCGCCGTGAGACTTCCCAGAAATCGTGGAGGGCGCAGACCGCGGGTCGGCGCCGGCGAGAGCGAGAGGGGCTGCAGAAGTTTTTTGTCCCTTTCACCCTTCATGACTAGCCCTCCACTCCTTCATGCTCCCCTTCTCTCTCTCTCTCCTCTCTTCCCGGCATCATATGTCCTCTTCGTCTTCTCTTCGAGGCAGTTTTTCCACGGCAGCAGACGTCCTTTGCCCCTTGCCTCAACGCCGACCCTTCTATTATTTTTTTTCTTCAAGAGTTCTCTTTCCCCCCAACGCGTGCACTTTTAGCTTCTCGAGGGAGAGAGGAGGAAAGGAGAGAAAGACAGAGAGGAACGAACGGGAGGCGGCCGAGCGAACGAATGTAAAAAACGAAATGGCAAACATAACGGGGAAGAGAACGCTCACCGCGCGACACAACTTCGGCGGGAAGGCGAGCAGCCGCAGAGTGTCCGAGCCGTGCAGCGAGAGTTCACAAGTAGGAAGTTCTGCAACGAGACCATAAATTACGGTAACGTCTTCGACTACGGTAGCTTACGTTTCTCAAGTTCCGGCTGATAGACGAAGAACAAGGTGCTGGAGTCGAGACGACCACGATAGTGCCAGTCATTTGTGGCGACGATTCGAACGAAGTCGAGGAGGACCGTGGAAGCGTCGATACTTGCTTGGTTGTCGGCAGCCCAAGGAGATCCACAGAAAGCGTACTGCAAGAACCGGCTCTTATCTGTCGCTGTCTTTTGATCTCGCTCTGGAGACGCTCCTCCATGTCCGTTGTGGTCTAGTGGTTAGGATTTACGGCTCTCACCCGTAAGGCCCGGGTTCGATTCCCGGCAACGGAATTAACTTTTGCCTCTTTTTACAGCCCCTACTTTTGAAGGCTAACAGCGTAGTTTTCACCATTCGCCTTTCTAATTGCCAGTTTTTCATCTTTACATCCCGTTGTTTGTCTGGTTGGGGGCACTACCAGGGCGAGCACATGTGGAGCCACGGGGAAACGAGCCTGAAACGATGGAATTGCTGGCAATCTCCGGGTCGTTTCTTCACTCGGCCGAAAGACGTCTGTCTCTCGACCAATGGCCGGGATCTCTCTCTTCACATGCACGTTGGTCTTTGAGGCTTCTGGGAGTTGTTTATGTTTTTTCTTCTGCCTCTTGAGGCTTCAGCTGAGGAACCCTTCGACTTCCTTTCGTGTCAAGAGACCACCCTCAATCCTCTCTTTCTTCTTCTGTCAGACCAATAAACACAAAAGAGAAGCTCTGAGAGAACGAGAACGACTCTCTAAACATTCCCTATATCCTATTTGGGCGTCTTCGGCTGCACGCGATTTTCGATCTTCTACAGTCGTTCCCTTGCACGCAACATTGCAACTCTTTCGTCCAATAAACCCTCTTACAGAGACTCCAAGACCGATGGATCAGATTTAAAAGGCGACGAAGAGGATAAGAGAAGAGATCCGCTCTCTCAGTCCATACCACGTCCTCCCTCTAGCAGCTCTTGTGAGCATTTTGTGTAAAGTGCAGTGCGCTGACGACAAAAAAGAGTCGGACAACGCGCGCGAGCAGCAGCGCCTTTACGTCCTGTGGTTGCCCTCTCGTCTCTCTCCGGGGCAAACAAACCTCTAACTTCTCCACTCGGGCCCGTTCTATTTCTTCAAGGCGTTTTTTCGCCCGTTCACTGGGGTTTTCCGAGCGGTCCCAGGCGAGAGAGTAGGAAGAAGCCGGAAGGTCTCGGTAGAAAAAGCACCCGAAAAAACTGCCCCTCTCAAAGTCGTCAAGACCACCCACCGCGTTTCTCGAGAGCGCATGAATTTGTGCGCGCGCGCTTTTGCTTATTTCGTATTTCCAAGACAAGCCGCGCTTTCGACGCACTCTCTCTAATACACAGGTGCCTCAATGCCGTGGAAGTCAAACGCAGCCAATAATTCAGTTTGATCTATCGGAACGTCGGAAAAACGG